>JAVTVY010031337.1:0-12579 GCA_036873755.1 Hanleya hanleyi
TTTTATACAGCCAGACAAGTTAAAAACATGGGTATGCCTGTATTTAGGAACGAAGTTAACAAGTAAACCGGATTGTATCAGTTCTAACAGATCTGGGTCATAATCTGTCAAATGTGTGTTATAATGCTCCTCGAAATTTCTTTTAAAGATATCTATGACTCTCGGGGTAATTCAGTCAAATAGGATATTTTGACAGAAGTGACTCAAGGTTAAATTACAAGCGTCTGGTCCGTCATTCATAATTCAGCCGTCGTCCTTTAAAGAATATCCACGTCCATAATCCATAGACCTTATTCCATATAACAGCATTAGCACCAAATTTAAAAAGACAATCATAGTATACATAAACATAGGCTAGTTTCTTGCAAGAGAGAAGCGGTCAACAGTTTTCAAAGATTTTTTCAAGACATCTCTTGTGTTGAATAAGCTTGGCATAATGCTAGACAATCTGTCATAACGCTGATAATTTGTGAATTACTTTTGAAGATTGCCAGACCCCTCATATAGTTCTCGAAAAATATGTCAGTGAAATGGTAAAATTGTGGCAATACATGCGTCAGACACGACATCCATCGTCTTCCGTGACAAAAGATCCGCGTGTATAATTGAAAGAACGTTAAACGACATAAGCGAGGCGGTCAACAGTGCTCAAAACATTATTACTACCGAAAGTTTTCACCTACCCATTGAAAAATAGCTATCTTCGATTGCTTCTCCAACACCCACATTATACCGCGTTAGTGTGTGCAACCTTCTGACAACATCCAATATCGCAGCATATTTTTTCTGTGACATGGACATGTGATCCTGACCACATTAAATTGCAAGAAGGCCTTAGACAAATATGAGTTGGCATGATAGGGGAATGATTGGATCTACATGTGTCATGTTTATCTTCCTCGAGATTTTAAAACATTGGCGTAGGAGGAAATAGGAAAGTGAGTTGTCTCTTCCGTATGCCAATCTTTTAAGGGAATTTCGGGAAATAACGTCAGGGCTAACATGTAATCTCAGTCATCATTCTGTCTGTCCTTTGATCTCGGAACCTTTCATACAATCAATTCCTGATTGAAGAGACTCTCACAAAATGCTATTCTGGCACACAATTATTTTAGTGATCATGACGTATCCCACTGAATCTCCGTAAGCTGCCCGAATGGTTCTTTGTGTCAACCTTCGCATAGCGTTAACTCCTTCATAACTGCACTCCAGAAGTTATGGTAACACAACGATCGAAGGCAGCGGTTTATTGGGTGATTCCATTTACCGTTGGTCGTCATTCATTACACGTTCTTCCTCCGAAAGCCAATGCAAATTTTGTTTTACTTGACGAACTTGAGGCTTATATTCGTCTACCACGTTCGATAACTGGATTGCTGTGGAAAACATATTCCACAAAGTCTATCGTACTTTTGCACTTCCACACTTCTACGGAAGTGTGCTCGAGGAGTTCTAACTATGTATGCCTTTTGGACATACACATTTATTATAGTGCCTGTCATTTCCCAGACAGGGTTAGTTTACTAGCAGTTGATCGTATCAGGGATCATGGAGTAGCAGTGTTACAGCCTTGGTACACAAATATTTATTACAAAAGATCAATATCAAATCTACATTTGACTTTCAGATTTCATTCAGGTAAGCAAAACATGAATATGCTTCAATGTAGAAATTAATGAAACTAACGGGGAAGTCGAATGGTCAAATATCAGTTTTAAATGAGTCATATTTGATATATTTATATGACTCTCCAGGTAATTTCATCAAATTTGGCTATAGATTGGAAGGTACCCGATGTCAAGAACTACTTCAAAATATATTTTCTCGCGTTGATGAAGAATATCCGGATTACATTCTTTAAAAAGTCGAAAGAGACTTATGTTCTCTATTTCTATAACAGAGTTTAGATTTGAATTTTATAGCCAGTTTAATTGTGTTCTGTGCAAAAGTAGAATCTTGACAATATTATAAAAGGGACAGCCACAAAAAAAATCGGCCTCCATAACCGAAAAACCGTATGAACACGACACTATCGGCATCAAAAATCGAGGAAATGTATCGACCAATCTCACACCATAATCCAGAAAGAATTACGGATTATTTTCTATTGCTGGCATTCAAAGCATCTGAAATTACCAATATAGCACCTCAATTATCTATTCTTTTCCATTAAAAAATCTCATAATTCATTCTATCATTATTACATGGTTATTTCCTAAACATTCCCCAAAATGTTTTTCGGGCAAAGTTTAGAAACTGGCTAAATTCCGTTGCTACTCAGAGTATTCAAACGACAACTTTTATTATGGACTTCCGAAGGCGTCGTCTTTTCACACTTCAAGTAACTCAGGTTGTGCAATTGCTCTTTGTGGAACAGTCAGCTTTTTTACGAGATGAATGTGATCAAAGCGCGCAAGCAATTTTCTATTTCATTTCTTTTCCGTTCACAAATGTCTTTTGTAACGATCCCGCAAGCGATATGTTACTCTGAATCCAGAATACCTCAAAGAAGACATCAAAACATTGATGGTCTCTGATAGAATTTAGGATTGAAGAAATAAAAGTTCACTCAGAAACCCGACTATGACACCCGTTCCTGCACTGTTTGCCACTGGTAGTGGAAATTTATTAGAGATGTTAGTCCACTAGCACGACAAACACTGTCCGCCCGTAATCCCATACAGGCTAGTTATTACTATATACGCCAGCGCCTAGCAGCAGCTTTTTCTCCGGCTGTACACTCACACATGTCAGCGCAAGTAGATGCTAACAACAGATCGCACAGCACACGAGAACACGCAACCATAAACGCGAGATCTCGCATGCGTGCAAACTATTTACTGTCAAATTTGAATTTCGGATCTATACATGGTTTGCTCTCCTTCCTGATTGCTGCCGGAAACCCTCTGCGAGATATAACTATATCGTCCAAGCACATTCACACAGGAGTTGCGTCCGTAGCTCAGTCGGTATGATGCCAGACTATGGACCAGAGTGTGCGATCGGCGAGATCGAACCCACCCGGAGCCAACAGTGGATGGTAATATAATTGTACTGTGTTTCCTTGTACCAACCCATGCCTAATAAAATATATAAATGCCAAATAAATGTAGATTTATCTGCATGGAAACGGACTTGCGAGACATGAGGACGGAACAATCATACAGAACTTTACGGTTAGCGACTATTTTTGTTAACATCGAAAACGCTGTTAGCTTCTAACAGTGGTGTTATGTAGCATGTAAGGGCTTACGGGCGGCATGTGACAGCACTGGTAGTGGACTAACATCTCTAATAAAGTTCTGCTAGGAACGGGTGATTATAAACACTGGTACCGTACGAAGTTTACGACAGGAACAACAAGATGTTATGCTGCTAAAAAATCTTATTTACATTACCTGGAATCCCAAGTAGCGCTTCAAACAGCATCAAACATTGAGCTGTGTTGGTTATTTTTCTCTTACAAGATAATAGCTTGTGTTCATATATATTTATTTATTTACTCCATGTCCACTTAGACTGTAGTATTGATAATGTCGTGTATTTATTTATTTACTCCATGTCCACTTAGACTGTAGTATTGATAATGTCGTGTATTTATTTATTTACTCCATGTCCACTTAGACTGTAGTATTGATAATGTCGTGTATTTATTTATTTACTCCATGTCCACTTAGACTGTAGTATTGATAATGTCGTGTATTTATTTATTTACTCCATGTCCACTTAGACTGTAGTATTGATAATGTCGTGTATTTATTTCTTTACTCCATGCCCACTTAGACTGTAGTATTGATAATGTCGTGTATTTATTTATTTACTCCATGTCCACTTAGACTGTAGTATTGATAATGTCGTGTATTTATTTATTTACTCCATGTCCACTTAGACTGTAGTATTGATAATGTCGTGTATATATTTATTTACTCCATGTCCCACTTAGACTGTAGTATTGATAATGTCGTGTATTTATTTATTTACTCCATGTCCACTTAGACTGTAGTATTGATAATGTCGTGTATTTATTTATTTACTCCATGTCCAATTAGACTGTAGTATTGATAATGTCGTGTATTTATTTATTTACTCCATGCCCACTTAGACTGTAGTATTGATAATGTCGTGTATTTATTTATTTACTCCATGCCCACTTAGACTGTTGTATTGATAATGTCGTGTATTTATTTATTTACTCCATGTCCACTTAGACTGTTGTATTGATAATGTCGTGTATTTATTTATTTACTCCATGCCCACTTAGACTGTAGTATTGATAATGTCGTGTATTTATTTATTTACTCCATGCCCACTTAGACTGTTGTATTGATAATGTCGTGTATTTATTTATTTACTCCATGCCCACTTAGACTGTTGTATTGATAATGTCGTGTATTTATTTATTTACTCCATGCCCACTTAGACTGTAGTATTGATAATGCCGTGTATTTATTTATTTACTCCATGCCCACTTAGACTGTTGTATTGATAATGTCGTGTATTTATTTATTTACTCCATGTCCACTTAGACTGTTGTATTGATAATGTCGTGTATTTATTTATTTACTCCATGCCCACTTAGACTGTAGTATTGATAATGTCGTGTATTTATTTATTTACTCCATGCCCACTTAGACTGTAGTATTGATAATGCCGTGTATTTATTTATTTACTCCATGCCCACTTAGACTGTTGTATTGATAATGTCGTGTATTTATTTATTTACTCCATGTCCACTTAGACTGTTGTATTGATAATGTCGTGTATTTATTTATTTACTCCATGCCCACTTAGACTGTCGTATTGATAATGTCGTGTATTTATTTATTTACTCCATGTCCACTTAGACTGTTGTATTGATAATGTCGATGTGTTGTTGTTACTCCATGTCCACTTAGACTGTAGTATTGATAATGTCGTGTATTTATTTATTTACTCCGTGCCCACTTAGACTGTAGTATTGATAATGTCGTGTATTTATTTATTTACTCCATGTCCACTTAGACTGTAGTATTGATAATGTCGTGTATTTATTGATTTACTCCGTGCCCACTTAGACTGTTGTATTGATAATGTCGTGTATTTATTTATTTACTCCATGTCCACTTAGACTGTAGTATTGATAATGTCGTGTATTTATTTATTTACTCCATGTCCACTTAGACTGTTGTAGTGATAATGTCGTGTATTTATTTATTTACTCCATGTCCATAGACTGTAGTAATGATAATGTCGTGTATTTATTTATTTACTCCATGTCCACTTAGACTGTAGTATTGATAATGTCGTGTATTTATTTATTTACTCCATGTCCACTTAGACTGTAGTATTGATAATGTCGTGTATTTATTTATTTACTCCATGTCCAATTTAGACTGTAGTATTGATAATGTCGTGTATTTGTTTTATTTACTCCATGCCCATAGACTGGTATTATTAATGTCGTGTATTTATTTATTTACTCCATGTCATAGACTGTAGTATTGATAATGTCGTGTATTTATTTATTTACTCCATGTCCACTTAGACTGTAGTATTGATAATGTCGTGTATTTATTTATTTACTCCATGTCCACTTAGGCTGTAGTATTGATAATGTCGTGTATTTATTTATTTATTTACTCCATGTCCACTTAGACTGTAGTATTGATAATGTCGTGTATTTATTTATTTACTCCATGTCCACTTAGACTGTAGTATTGATAATGTCGTGTATTTATTTATTTACTCCTTGTCCACTTAGACTGTAGTATTGATAATGTCGTGTATTTATTTATTTACTCCATGTCCACTTAGACTGTTGTATTGATAATGTCGTGCGAATGATATCTTCATGGACGATGGCTACTTACTGAATGTCTAATCCGAAAACTCGTATACACAACGCTTGACCATTCAACTTGAAATCGTAGTCCTATTTTTTAAACTCCAAGTTTCAATTTACAAAAGTTCTGTCTGCAAACATAAAGATTCGATGTTTACCAGTTTTCATCATATAAAGCAACATAGATCCTGGGCATGTATATAGTGGTAAAAGGAATACAGACCATTTCAACCAATATAAACGTGCGGCATTAACCCTCTTAAACTGCTCCTTAGACAGCTAATAACTATACGGTTGTTCTGAGTGAGATTATTATTTAATCAAGTGGACGATATGTTGGAAATTCGTACAAAGATTAACAATAGATCCGTCTACCTCCCGTAATTGAAGCGAAGGCGTGAAATTAGGAATCTGTTAGAGTCATCCTGATGGAGAATATCCTTTGGACATAGTTTATCGTTTTGATTCCGAACTAGACGCCACCGAGATTCACATGAATTTATATCTCTGAAGAAATGATTCCTGCAAAACCAAATGCCTGACAGTAGCGAGTAAAGATTCGACAATGTTGATCGACATATATTAGAAATTTATTCAGGTAGCCTAAAGGTAGAGGGGTATCGCAAATATCCAATAGACGGTTCCGTTTTGTCAGTTATTGGCGACATTGTGATCAGTGGATAGGATTGATTACATTGCATTGATACCAAACCTAGATATCCATACAGGGACGCCACTACCAACAAGTACGACTCAGTGACTGGTTGGTTATAGATTGATGGAGTACTGATAGGAAACATCTCCCGGCAGTACCGGTCAGTTTTCAACCGATCAGTAACCAAACGAGACCAAGCAGGTACTGATTTTGATCAACTGGATCCTACGCATTTTCCATGAAGCATTTACCTACGCCTGGCCATCAAGCATTTACCAAGACGTTACCTCTATGTTACCAACTCTAAATTTTCCACAGTTTATTAAATCTTTTAAACAATGCAGTGACACATCAATAGCTTGATCGGTTACTGAACCGTTACCAATCCAGTGCTGCTTTCTTACCAGTTCCTCTTGCTGACTGCACGGTATTGGTAGGAAAGTACTTTTCCTTGCAGTACTGTTTAGTTATGAAGTTGGGAAACCAATCAGTCAACTGTCAGCTCCAACACATTTTATTTTTGGTATAGTTTATTCGTTACCAATCAGTAACTGATCAGTAGACTTCAAGTCAGAAATGTACAGTTCTTCAACTTAGTATCGTGGTAGCTACCAGTCAGCTACTGGTAAGTAACTGGAGAGAACCTGTCATTTCCTGTCACATGGTAACTGATTGGTAACTGCACGGAACTGTTCAGTTAAGACATTACCGTAACAATCTTAAAATTTCCAGTACCAACAGGTTGCCTCGAGTTTACCAACATAAAATCGAACGATACTGGTGGTACAGAGTTGGAAAAAGTACTGAACGGTCAAAGTTCACCAGTTTATATATAAATATCTTCTCAACAAAAGAATAATCTGTGGATGCTCTTCAATCTGGAAAACGGGTAAGCGGCCATGCTTCATCTTCCTGAAACCCCCAATCCCATAGAAGACGACCTTCGGGCATTTGTAGACATGGGCACGAGGTGGCGGGGGAGTTTAGTTTTGGTGTCGCACTCAAGAATATTTCCCTCATATGGTGACAGCCACTGTGAATGGTACGAGGATAATTTTAATTACTGTTCAATGTATGTCTCCAATTTCACACAGCATTAAATCCTCCCCATAGTATTATTCAAGTTGCTAATGTGATATTTAGATTAAAAACATAATACTATCATGTGGATCCTTCCGCCGTTCACTGTTATCATATATGCGTTCTTCCCACGAAAAGGATATTTCCGTCGAGATCAAAACTCAAGCAAGCGTCAGATCCGACATTCAATAATAAGCCGTTGTGCAATATCGCATTAATAATCGAAGACTCATTTCGTATGACAGAACCAATCCCTAATGTGTATGAAATAAAATAATAAAAACACAACAGAAAAGCGGTCAAAAGTTTTCAGTGATGATTATCTCTGTAGCAGTTGTCTTTTATATTGTTTTGTTATTATTAGGTCATTTGCCATACTCTATATGTGACCGAGTCGAGCAACAAAAGGAATTGAATTGAATTGAATTGATGCCAGCAAGACATAATGATGGCTTGTCCATACATTGAATCTCTTCGCTTAGTTTCAGTCTGGATTCTCGATCTCTAACATTTAAATGGTGTAACATGTTTTTGTTGGAAGTTAGTCGCAACAGGATAGATTCGTACTGAACGTAACTGCGGTGGAATTCTTATTCGAGAAACAAATGTTGGGTGCGTTAAGGCTAAGCGGTCTGACTCTCGACTCTACAAAGAATGGCGAGGGTCGATGAACTCCATTTCAAGGGATACGAACGGATTATGCGAGAGACGCGGCCTTGTGATCTTATCACCAGGCAATGGATTTTTGAGGATGATTTGTGAAAGTGTGAGCGTCAAGTTCTAGCTCTGGAAACTATCAGCCATAAACTCTTGCCAGTGTCCGACGCGCTCTAGACAGGGTTAACTGTCCCTATATCAATTGATCGTTTCCGATCGACGAGTAGCCGCCTAAATTGATGGCTTTAATAAAACGCTGGCTGTGAAGTAACATTTATTATTAGTCATGATGCAGGAATATATCTTTCAGATCTCAAAGTGAATCTTTCGTTTTGTACGGCGTATCAAACAAAATGAAAAACTTGTGATATTGGTCAATATTGTCATATTAGAATTTTATATTAGAATTTGGAGTTGAATTTTATCTCAGGTCTATACATTCCCAGAGATATCGTGACCGACTGGATTTTCCCTGCCTTGATATCCTGTTATCCTCACCCGCAAATAGTCTCACTCTCAATAGCCCAGACTTCAAAGTATGACCAGCGATCTGTGGTTCTGTATCCCGACTAATTTGTTGAATGCAGGCAAGCAACTGTATTTGTGTCTGAACGAAATTCAAAAGAAAAAAAAATCTAATGTTTATAGCCCCCTTGGCCATTTTATCAGCTTCAGTATTACCTTTGGTGTCAACGTGACTATGTACCTAACAAAACACAATATCAATCTGTTGATCAAATGTACAATCATAATTGTAGAATATTCAAGATGGTGGGATGAGTTGAATTTCCCGTTTCAATCGCTTGAAGGCATGAGAGTGAAGCTGAGAATATGACCTATTTCTTCCTTTTAGTGGACCCAATACCTTCTAAAGCCGACAATATAAGAATATGTTTCACCGTGAGACCTTCGCGGCATGGAATACAGCAAATGCTCGTGAGTTAATCGTGTATGGCTGATTCTACATCGTCTAATCATGCCTTGATCGAAACGTTTCTGGCTGTTCAGATGAGTATAGCCTACAGGTTTTTTTGAACTCGTGAAGTTTGTTATTATCCATAGCATCCCACAAAGATTGAAACAACTGTCTCACATAAGCAAAGATAGATGAAATCACTGTAGGGGATTCCAACAGGATCAACCTCATCATCTACGGCTGCCTTGGCCATTTTATCAACTTCAATATTACCTTTGGTGTCAACGTGACTATGTACCTAACAAAACACAATATCAATCTGTTGATCAAATGTACAATCACATAATTGTAGAATATTCAAGATGGTGGGATGAGTTGAATTTCCCGTTTCAATCGCTTGAAGGCATGAGAGTGAAGCTGAGAATATGACCTATTTCTTCCTTTTAGTGGACCCAATACCTTCTAAAGCCGACAATATATATTTAAATAGTTTGGATGTTTGTTCTAATAGACTATAGTGTCGTGTGAATGGATGTTCAAGGAAATGGAAATTCTTCATCCTTCACAATCTAACTCCAGTCTCGGGTTACAACTTCGTTGTAATCGAACATGCAGATTCCATGTTTCCGTGTTTTCGTCTTATCGTTGGGCTTCGCTAAATTTCACAAGCAAAAAATATATATCTTATAGCCAAATACTACTTGAAAAAAGAGCCTGTCCTAAAATCATATATTTTGGCTATGTTGTAAATAAAATGGATTTCAATGGAATTTTAGGGTTCAGTCAATATTAGGCACTCGGCATGTTGTCTTAGAAAAAAATTTATATGGTAAACATTCAATTAGTTTGCTTATATTTTATCGCATGTATTCCTCATTGAAATAAATCGCAAGAATGGCCCCTCACCATGCCGATTTTTGCCAATAGAGAAAAGTGCCCAATTCGCATGTTAAAAGATAGGAAAACACCTACAATCCAAAGCGTGGGTAGACTGAAATCAAGTTTAAATTTCGTGTTTTTTTCCCCCTTCACATTACTGAAATATGCTAGCTGGTGTCGACATTTTGGGGGGAAAAACTACGTTCATTATTCATTGATATGAATGCTCATTTGTCTATAAATACTGTTACATGTATGTTCAAGATACGAATACGAAAGCAAAGATTCAAGTATCACTTAAAAAGCATGCATGTAACAATTGTCTTTGCACATTATTATCAGTTGATAACCCGCATGAAATGTTGAACAATCATATAAATGTCAACAATATGTCCGTCTGATACCCATAATTGAAACGAAATCGTGAAATTAGTAATCTCTAGGTTATTGTGCTGGGGAATCGATTGAATCACGTATAGTTTTGATGGCAGGCTAGACGTCATTGAGACTCGAGAAATAGTGACATGAAATGATGTAGTTGAGGAAACTATCCCTTCAAAGCCAAATTTACACAGAGAAACAGTAACGGGGAACTATACGACCATCGATTGGAATCAAGTCAAATAAGAAAATATCTCAAACATGGGTTCTGTTTGGTCGTTTCTTCTATCTAACGGTCATATAATTCATCAGTACCATCAGGTGACCTGATAGGGCTATTACATCATTGCTCTTGGATATTTGTATCTAATACCATGCTGGCGCTGGAGGCCGTGTGGTCAAGTCATTCAAGATGTCAACATGAACAGCTACAGTGGAGGCGTGGCTGAGATGTAAATCAACAGGGCGATCGTTTTTGGTTCTTGAGATGTTTTTTAGATATGCAGTGAGCATATTGGCCTGTGGGGTCATATGATTTCTTGTCAGTACACCGGAATCTTTTTCCACCTTCTTTACATGTTGCATTTAATTTAATTTGTTCATATCAGTGGTTATCAGAGGAAAGGAATGACACTGAACCAATATTTCCGTCAAGAGCAAACTGAATATGAAACTCTACCAAACGCTTGTTCAGAGTTCGGTCAAGACTGTTTGCCTACAACGTGTGTAGGGCATGGCAAGTTTCGTTGACTATACGTTTTCAGAACATGATTCGGTTTTGTACTGAACATAACTGGAGGCATTCGCTGTGGAACTCGAGAATTTTTTTGTCATTTTAGCAGTGAATCAACTAGATGCATTGAAGCTCAAGCGGTCTGACCCTCGACTCTGTATATACTGTTTATGGCATGACGAGGGTCGATGAACTCTATTTCAAAAGAGATGGACGGATTACGCGATAGACGTGGCCTTGTGGTCTTACCGCCAGGCGATATGCTTTTAAGGATGATTTGTGAAAATGTGAGCGTCAAGCTCTGGCTGAGGAAACAATCCTTCATAAACTCTTATTAGTTTCCGTCACACACTTGACAGGGTTAACTATTTCGATATCAATTGATTGTTTCCGATAGACGAGTAATACTCGAAATCGAAGCATTTATTTACTCGTTGACTGTGGAGTAGCATTCTAGTTCAGTCCGTAAGTGCTTCTTGGCCCTGACGCACGAATATATATTTTCAAGCTCACAGCAAGTTTATTTCGGTTTTTGCATGGAACAATATTTAACGGACCGAAACATCGTGCAGTTAGGCATTCCAAGTAAGGCTACAAGAGGAAAGGTAAATGCTTAGAATTTGCACCTTCGACTGACCCGAATATATCGAAATTTTTAACCGATGCAGTTGAAGGGGAACGAGGAGGATGGAAATCATTTCTGCTCTGGCAAATCAACAGTTTATCACGGAGCGTTAATGCTAGTTTGGAAGACAGGACGTTTTTAGGCAGTTTAATCAAATCGCGATAGGTGATGAATTGTATCATAGTTAAATATCTCCTTCACAATGCCAGGCAATCCAGCATAACGACAATCGTGCGAGTGAAAAGTCGAGTCACCATCGTTCACTGATGGGTTTATGCAAATCGGGAACATTTGACGTATCTTACATATTGGAAGGCTTCTAATTTGATATTAACATTTGGAGATGAATTTGTCTTAGGTCTAAAGGTTCGCAGTATTATTGTGAGTGACTGGATATGAATTGCTTTGATATCCAGTTATCCTCATTCACAAATTCTCATCTCTAGACTTTAAAGAATGACATAAAAAGAAAGAGACCCGACCCGGAGATAAATATCTCCGAACCAGAGAAACTTATCTCCTACCCCGAGATACATCTCGGACCCGGAGATACATCTCCGACCCGGAGATAATTATCTCCGACCCAGAGATGATTGACCAATGGTGTTGCAGCGATCGTTACCGCAGCTCGACTCTCATTGGTCAATATTCTCCGGGCCGGATATGTATCTCGGGGTCGGAGATGTATCTCGGGGTCGGAGATAATTTTCTCCGGGTCGGAGATAATGTTTTCCGGGTCGGAGATGTATCTCGGGGTCCGAGATAATTTTCTCCGGGTCGGAGATAATCATCTCCGGATTGGAGATAATTTTTTGGACGAAAAAAAGTTTTC
>JAVTVY010031338.1:0-11859 GCA_036873755.1 Hanleya hanleyi
AGATGTTATCCAGATTTCATGAAGTTATAAAAAAAACTGTTAAATGTTTGCGATTGAAAAGAAAATATGTAGGCTTCAAGGTGGAGTAGCAACAAACTTAAACTGGAACCTCTAATACAAACTGCGATAAATTCTCTAAATCAACGATTTCCCAGGGCCGTATGTAGCGCCAATTTAGTTCCGTAAAACGTTTGGGCGCCCAAACTCAACGTTGAAAATATAAAAATGATTGAAAGTTTGGCAAACCTATCTAGTTCGATTCTATAAAAGAGCACATAAATTTGTAATCTTCGGCGGATATTTTATGATGGACTAAGAAAACACCCGATGTTATCCCGATTCAACTGCCCCGGGTATTTTATGCCTTAGCGCACTGCTATCCCGCGTGTAAGTGTTACATTTCCCAGGTGACTTCACAGTCTGCCGTAGTCCCTCACAACATGTGGAAAAAAAGTTTGACAGGTGAAATTTTACGACTGAAAAGATGAAACGTGCTGGAGGGCGACCCTCAACAACTTGTAAATCCCATAATAAGACGGCGAAAACATATACGTCGAAGGACAGGCTATGCAGTGACAATGCAGCTGTGAAAACGGCCGTGAATTCCGCAAGATCTATTGCCTCCTATTTTTCACCAAAGCCAAAGGTTGATGAACAACAACAACAACAACGGATAACAGAACTCACTCATTTTTTTTCCATATTTTATTTTATTCTCTTGAGTCACACTGTAACACAAAAAGTTCAAAATAATAAGTAAAAGATATTTTCCAACACCCTTAGTTCTGTCAGTTTTTACACTCTAAAAATGCTTCATTTTGCCTTAAAACTCCTAAAATGGCTTCTCGGGCAGGGGGGCTGCCCCAGACCCCGTCGGGGGGCTAAGAGCGCCCCCCGAACCCCCAGCTCTGGAGTTTGGGATCAGAACCTGACTTTCATTTCTAGAAACTGCCCTGTTTCCAATTCCGTATCACTAACTGCAGTTCTGTCTGATGATTGTCTGGTGAACCTGGATTCAGTTGATGTGAGCTGCCAAAAATAACAAAGCCATTCTTTTTGTATTTAAGGCATTTATTTTTACACAAGTTGGTTAGTATATTGAATAAGTATGATGGAACAGTACATCTTTGAAATATTTTGATTGGGCAAAGAAAAGAAAAAAGCAAAAAAAAAAAAAGCAAAAAAAAAAACAAACCCTAACTACCTACCTGGATTTTTTTTAAGCCGTTACCAGAAACACAGAATTATTTTTAATAGGCCTAAGTTTCAAAACATTTGGTTCAGCCGTTGATTTTTGCAAATCAAAAAGGCTTTCAAATATTGGGAAATCCAAACAAATTTCAAGGATTTAGTCGTAGCGTGAAAGCTACGCTCTTCAATCTCCCTTCTCGCTTACTTTGCTGAGCAAAAAAATTATATTTCCTTCAAAGTTATTTTTCAATGAATTTAGTATCAGGTCTATCACTTTGATCTGTGAAACTGTGGAATGAGGTTGAAGGCTTTAACGAAATATCCAAGAGGAATAATGACACCTTTCACTGTTCAAATTGAGGCCTGTAACAGTCTTGATATTCGATTAGAATAATGAATTATGTTTCTGCATTTACGTGTGTTATCATCTGCAAACTAATACCTTGACACTCTTTTCCACGCAGCAAGTCAATACCAAGACATGGTTTGCTCCTTCTATGTAAAAGATTAACTATTTCATTCTTAGGAAATATCCTCTCATCTGACACGTTCGGCAAAGCCTTTTCGAATGTTGCTAATTTTATTAATTTCTTTAAAAAAAATCAAATTCTACAAATAAGAAACATTTCTAGTCAGTATCTATGGATATCTCCTTATACTCAATTCGCGAATATGTTTTGTCACTAAGTCATTTCAAAGGTGATTTAAGTGCGATATTTCAGGGCTAGTTCACTAAACAAGGTCTGTGTGTAAGAGAATGATGTCGAATTCTCTTTATTATCTTTTGGTACATGAAATTATTGCATTCGCGAAAATGACTGCCAAGTTAAAGTAAACATGAAAGCTATCTAAGTATCAAAATCAACCTCAAAAACTCATCCAGGAAGTCAAGGTCTAGCTTTTGAGAACGAGGTCAAATGGATCGCTTTTATGGTCAGTATCTGCTAATATATGACGTAATTCCAATCTTAAAACTGATTGCCGAAGTAACATAAATTGTGAAGTGTAGAACCAGTAAATTCTAGCAGAAATGGGCTCTGACTTGAGAGAATGATGTCAAATGCAATATGTTTCTGCCCATTGTCTGCTGATACACATAAGTATTGAATTTACGGGAGTGATTAATGCTAACCTAAAGGGATTCTGAGTGCCGAAGAGGACGGTATCATCAATACCAGCTAAGCAAGGTCCTGACTTGCGAGAATGAGGATAGAGAGGCTGTGTTCCGAAAGTGGATCATTCAAAATACCTATGTGCCAAATTTCATGCTTGTAACCGAAAGTGCACAATATAACTGCACAACTATGATGTATTGTTCAAGCACAGGGTTGTCTAACTCATTAAATACTAAATATTCATTTCTGTATTATAAAACCAGTTGCGCATAAAGTCAGTTTTGAGTATTATCATTGAGTCAGTATAGCTAAGACAGTAAGTGCAACTCCAGGGATTGTAGGCTCATTGTTTCGATTCTCACAGACTCAGAGGGTTAAATTATTATTCCTTTCAAAACATATTTCCATATATGCGAATTGCTTGGGGGCTAAAGTTAAACATCATATCAAATTGTCATTTCTATAAGTTAAACGTCTTTATTCGGCGAAAGTTGATGAGTGGTTCCCTTACTTCTGAAACGTAATTGTTGTGTTTTATTTTTATGATGTATGAGATCTATAATTTAATACCAAGTATTATTCAATGTTAATCATAATGACAATGCATTATTTGTCTACTTCTTCACCAATTTGTGAATTATCTAGATTGGGTAGATAAAATGATTAAGATAAAATGATTACTAGAAGAAGTGAACTTATTTTTCTACTTTCTGAGACAGTCGCCTATGAGTGTATGCAAATTAGCTGAATCACTGACAAGGTTGCGGCTCATCTTCCTTGGTATATAAGCAATTCAAGGATCTTAAAGTGTATATACATGTACATTACTGTTCAGTGAAAATGGTAATATCTGAAGACAATGACTGATGTGTCGATCGTCAGCTTTTAAGCGACTGAAGTTTCCTATGTCTTGACGTAAGAGAATTGAAGTCTGAGCGAAAATCAACGAAGAAATAATTCATTCCACCGAATACAGTTGCAAATGAATTCAATTGTGCCTGAAGACAGGGTTCAAATGTCATGTGAGATCGGAGGTTGAAAAGGAAAAGTGTGGCAGAGATCACACTCTCTTAGGCCAAGAAAAAAAATATGTCTGTTTCCGGTTACCCGACCGAGTCTAGATCAATTGTGCGACTCTAAAAATTTTATCAGCGAATTCCAACGAAATCACTACCAAGGCCGCGTTTTACGACAACAACAACAACCGTAAAGCGGCGTGCCCATTGTCAGCATACCGTAAAGTGCGACTGTAGCAGACCGCATGGCATGGCGGCAGGTTGACGATCTTTTCAGGAAATAAAGCACCTACTTCTAGGTCGGGACTCGAGAAATCAGCAACCTGATTACGCTTCAGTCGACTTGATCATGTTTACCAGGACAATTTTAAACATATTCTCCATCAAGAAATCTACTGATTTTATGACTTGAAATGGCGTTTGTTTGCGGACACGGCAGCTTGCAAGTGGTGTTCCTTTTCAGCGAAATCGGCGACGACACAGTCAAAGTCTAACCGACCGGTACCATTTCTCCGCTAAAAAATCCAAAATTTCTCCGATTTGTTTTTATTATGAATGCATTGAAATAAACCCCCAAGATTCAAGCAAGTAATAATTCTTCTGTTTTCGAGAAATGGCTTGTTCAAATCGTTGTACTGTTGTACAGTCACGACTCTCGTCTCGTTTCTCAAATTGCTCGAATTAGATAGGCGCTGGTACAAACCTCCATGATGTTCAAATTAATTTCCCATTTCATTTTATGTTGTATATGTCAACTTTTTGTTCAGGCTTTTCCAGAAAATAAGTACACTCTCCCTATGGAAGGCACTGAAATTCCACATGGAATTTTGTATTTTTCACTAAAAATCCTTAAAATTCTACAGGAAAATTTCATCATTTCTGGGCGGAAATCCCTGGAATATATTGTTTTGCATATCAAGTTGCAATCAATTAAAACGATACTCGTTTTGGTGATAAACAGCAGTCAAACACATTATTGGCAATTCTTATTTCCATAATATCAGTACAATAACTGGTTTCAGCAGAACTCCTTGAAATACCAAGATTTACTGGATCCAGTATTGATAAAAATACCAACGATATATATTTGGAGGGTTCCCGCCCTTGATCTTTTGAATATCTGAAAATATGGGGGGATGTGTCCTGGGAGAATATGTTAAAGTGGGTGGGAATATTATACAATCAAGAATATATTTGTAGACCATTGTATATGGGACAGGAGTACTGGACATCAAAATAAAATTTATTTCCAAAATAAATTTTTTTTTGGCCCTACCTACTCTATTTTTTTCTGGCCCGTAATCGGAAACCGACATATATTTTTTTTTTGCCTTAGCGCATGCGTATTTCAAAAAGTCACAAGAAGAAGAAGAAGAACAACAACAACAACGCGAGCCTCCCGTAGACCTGCGTGCCGTTCGCCTAGCGGTTACCCAAAATGAAAGACGCATAACCGAATATTCGTTCGCCTAAATTATGGCCCAAACTCTGTGTCCTGATGACATAATTTAATAATAATTTCCTTTTCTAACCTGAAAATCATTTCCAATCGAAGCATGGGCTGTACTTATGGGTGATTCGATGTTAACTTCACACGCAAGAGCCCCAGTTGAGGGGAGATAATTGAACCCGAAACCCATGTGCGTTTTCATACACTCTCTGATACTTAGATAATATACAGCCCAGGTGTATATACCGCTGTGTGGGATTATATGAACAGGGTAAAAGTTTCTCAACTTCCTCTCACCTGAATGCGCGTTGTGTCCTGGTTATGGGGCCCTAACCAAGACGCAATACCATAAGTGTACGGCCCGGAACCTGCATGATGCCGACAGATGAAAACGAAAGTGAATGACGGAGAAACTTTACGTTCAACTGTTTCAAGATTAAAACGTGTAAATGGGAATTTAATTTGAGATAATATTTTAGAAATAGAGGTCACAATTCCAATGATAAAAGTCTGCCAGTCACACAAAATTGGACTCACTACGCAACACGTGGTAATGACGAAAATTGGTCACCGGGTAATGATTTTTCTTTGGCAGCGGCAAGGGCACCAGAAGCCAACGGCAGCGTCTGATATTGAGAGGGGCTAGATTAGGGCCGGCTATGGGAACGAGATTATTATCACAGGGCCAAGAAAAAAAATATGTCTGTTTCCGGTTACCCGACCGAGTCTAGATCAATCGTGCGACTCTAAAAATTTTATCAGCGAATTCCAACGAAATCACTACCAAGCCCGCGTTTTACGACAACAACAACAACCGTAAAGCGGCGTGCCCATTGTCAGCATACCGTAAAGTGTGACTGTAGCAGACTGCATGGCATGGCGGCAGGTTGACGATCTTTTCAGGAAATAAAGCACCTACTTCTAGGTCGGGAATCGAGAAATCAGCAACCTGATGACGCTTCAGTCGACTTGATCATGTTTACCAGGACAATTTTAAACATATTCTCCATCAACTTCGAAAGAAATCTACTGATTTTATGACTTGAAATGGCGTTTGTTTGCGGACACGGCAGCTTGCAAGTGGTGTTCGTTTTCAGCGAAATCGGCGACGACACAGTCAAAGTCTAACCGACCGGTACCATTTCTCCGCTAAAAAATCCAAAATTTCCCTGACTTGTTTTTATTATGAATGCATTGAAATAAACCCTCAAGATTCAAGCAAGTAATAACTCTTCTGTTTTCGAGAAATGGCTTGTTCAAATCGTTGTACTGTTGTACAGTCACGACTCGCGTCTCATTTCTCAAATTGCTCGAATTAGATAGGCGCTGGTACAAACCTCCATGATGTTCAAATTAATTTCCCATTTCATTTTATGTTGTATATGTCAACTTTTTGTTCAGGCTTTTCCAGAAAATAAGTACACTCTCCCTATGGAAGGCACTGAAATTCCACATGGAATTTTGTATTTTTCACTAAAAATCCTTAAAATTCTACAGGAAAATTTCATCATTTCTGGGCGGAAATCCTTGGAATATATTATAACCAGGTTGACTGACTGGTTATCACAAAGGGTTATTTGGGGGATCTAGCATTTAACCCTAGTGACACTCAATAAGTATAGAATGAAAGTAACTCCAACTTCAAGAAGACAGTTCCAACTTTAACATATAATTCCGGTAAATCCTGGTGTGCAATCATGTACAATATAACAGATTCTTAAATGGTTTTCCTCTCATAACATGTGGTTTCCACTCTGTAGAATCTGTGTAATAACTTACATGTAGATTAAAGGTCTAACAATTAATGTCTTTCCGGAAAGCTGGGTACCAGACTTAACATAGATCAATGTTGTCTCTTCTCGAGCTGGATACCAAACTGACTAACATTCACAAACTAGTGGTTTTATGCTAAAATGACAGGATATGATTTCAATTAAACAGTAGGACATCAAAGATACAATAATTACTGGACTGGCCTAAACGAGTTCTACATGCTGAGTTGTCAGACAATATTTGTGACTTGGCAGCACCATTGTTCCCAAATACATATATGACAACCCAGGGGTTCAGTTCAGTAAACGACAGATGTCTGATTCAAATAGGCAAGGTTGCAGCTTAAACACACAAGTGAAATAGTTTACAAAAGATGTCAGTCTACAATAAAGAATATATATGATATTTAAACAGCTATATGTAATTCAGTGATTTAGACAGAGATCTCAGTTTGTCACCTGGCACTTGGTTACAATATTGTTTTGCATATCAAGTTGCAATCAATTAAAGCGATACTCGTTTTGGTGGTAAACAGCAGTCAAACACATTATTGGCAATTCTTATTTCCATAATATCAGTACAATAACTGGTTTCAGCAGAACTCATTGAAATATCAAGATTTGCTGGATCCAGTATTGATAAAAATACCAACGATATATATTTGGAGGGTTCCCCCCCTCCCCCTCCCGCCCTTGATCTTTTGAATATCTGAAAATATGGGGGGATGTGTCCTGGGAGAATATGTTAAAGTGGGTGGGAATATTATACAATCAAGAATATATTTGTAGACCATTGTATATGGGACAGGAGTACTGGACATCAAAATAAAATTTATTTCCAAAATAAAATCTTTTTTGGCCCTACCTACTCTATTTTTTTCTGGCCCGTAATCGGAAACAGACATATATTTTTTTTTGGCCGCCAAGAAAAAAAATATGTCTGTTTCCGGTTACCCGACCGAGTCTAAATAAATCATGCGAGTCTAAAAATTTTATCAGCAAATTCAGGCATGGGAATTTTCCGCCTATTGGCGGATTTCCGACTTTTACCCGCTGAAATGATCGATCCTGAGATCGATGTAAATTCGGGTAGAAAATTTGGAAGGGGGGGGGGGGTTAAGCTCCGTATGCTCGTCTTCCTCACTCCTGGGTTTAGAAAATGCGTGAACAGTCGGTGCGTTCTGTTTGGGAATTCCCCTGATCACTTCGCGAATCGGTACTTCCCTTATATGTGTGGTAATCTAATAAATCGCCCAGTCTACAGAGGTTGGACTGGAAAAGTACCCAGTCATGGAGAATGTATCCTAGTTCTCTCTGCCCGTGGATTTCTGTTTGGATCCCTGTACGTAGCCATGTGTTTGGGATGATGTAGAAGGATTCGGCCGAAAGTGAAAGAAAGACAGGGCTTCGTTTGCACGTACTGCTCGCCTAAATTCATTGTGAGGTGCGCTTTTATCGGCGATTCGCGTTTGTAATTAGTGCAAACTTGTTATTGAAAATTGTCTCCAGAGATTTGTTTCCCGACTATGCTATATAACATTGTGTTGTTGTTGTAAGCGAATATTGCGTAAGTTGTCGAATGATTGCCTTTGTGTACAAGTGAATAAACGTTCCGTTTGTTGGACACACAAATTGTAATTGTATCACCAAATGTTACAAACCACTGAGTCTCAGATAAATTTAATCTCAAATTTGCTTAACAGAGAAACAATTTTTCTCCCGCCGACTGGAGCACGTGGAAATCCCCTTCGATCAGAACGAGGCTGACTTGATAGCTGTACGTCGGGAACCCTCAAAAGCTTGATAATGCATGTTACTGTGGTAGCGATGACAGGTTTCCGAATGTTTCTTGGGTCCCCAAGTCCTCAATTAGATCGTTTGCTTGTTGATGATGAACATTATGTTGTCATTGATTACAAAATTATGTGAATGGTGACTGAAAATAGAATTTATGAAACCAATAATTTGAAGATAATTATATATTCCTACGAAGTAGGCTACAGATCGCAAATTGTCCGGTAATGAGTGAGTCCATCCGAATCCTTTCGTCGGCAAAATAAGCAGAACCGTTGACATTAGAACCTTGATTTTTGGCATGAACGTGCATTTGGGCATTGTTACCAGCAAGTTCTGATCTGAAATAATTCTGATTAAAATTAGATTTATAATTAACACTTCAGTATATTGTTATATATATGTAAGCTGTAGCCTGTAACAGGCTATCCTGTTTCACATCCAAACTATGTATGTCATCATTGCCAAGAAAATTGTGGTCCGTTTTGCTCCAGCGTTTTATCGCATTTAATGAGTAGGCCTATCAGTTACACTCCAGCTAAAAATACCCTACTGCATATACCCTCAAAAATTCAGCGCTGTTTGCACAAGGAAGCTGAGGTGGTTTAACGTTTATCATAAAGAAAATCACCGATCAACTGCCATAGAATATAATGTGAAACAAGGAAACCGGAATAGTACATTCATCACATTGCCGATACCCAAAATGTGTTGTCTCATATATCTAAATAACAACGTGATGTAGAGACGCTATTTATTCGTCTTTGTACCGGTTATGCTCAGGAGAATCACATAGAATCATTATTATCTTGTGCATAAAAGGTGTTGGTCTCGAGTTGAATTACCGTAAACTACATAAATGCTACCTTTCTATACTATAGTACTATATATAAAAAATTGGTGTATTGTTGGGAAAATAATGTGATTTAAAAAGTTGTTTTGATCCTGGACAAGGGCACTAAAAACCACTAAAGAGATGTAGATGTATTTTCTCACGTAAAGCTTGAAATCTAGTGAACTTATATTATTCAATCCGTTTCCTTAAAAAAAAAAATGTAAAATTAAATCGGTGATCGTTATTTATTTTGGAATGAAGGGGCGCATTAGGAGACTTACCAACAAGTTCTGAGCTGACCTATTTTTGATGGAAATTTCTGGTGATTTATGATAAAAATCAGTGCCCATCTTAATATAGGCAGGATTTCAACTGGAGGTGGGGATTTCCAAGAGTTCAGTTCGTGTTCGAGTCCTAATGCCTACTGTACTTCGTAGGTCCTGTGACGTTAGTCACACTGCTCATGTTTATCTATTGAATGACTTAAAGTAAATACTTTTAATGGACAGTTCTACTGAAATTAATTTATGGGGAGTTGTTTTCTCAACTTGCCCTTTTTTATTATTAAACTAGATCCAGTTAAAGAGACTTTTAATTATTAATCAATAATTTCAAAAAAAAAAATGTTTGTTTTTAATGTGAATAAATCATGTGAGATTCTTTAACACAGCTAACTACAACGATGTCTCAAATTTTAGTTACAATATTGACACTTTTAAGCTTCATCAGTTAAAATAGTGTTGTCTAATATATATATAAAAAAGCAAATTTCCTTGCAGTGTTCGAATTTAAGAAAAATTTGAACCAGTCCGCCGGACTGGTGAGCCAAAAATGTAACCAGTCCGCAAATATTTTTACTAGTCCGTTAATATTAAACAAAAGATGATCTGGGAACATTTGTCATCATTTTGTTCTCTGTCATGGTCATGATGGTTGCTACTAAATAAGAAATTAATAATTGTGCATTTCTTGAATTTCTTGAGCGCGTGTGAACAGGGTGCGAAATAGCCCTTTGCCCGGTTGCCCGGGGCAACCTAAATTTCCTTTGGGCAATCAAATTCTGTCCAAATTGCAATGCATTTGGATGTGTTGGTTGCCCGTGCTTGTCTATGGGCAACTAGAATTTGTTGGTCTATTTCATACCCTGGTGAAGATAATAACATACGACAAACCCCGTCGGCTAGACTTTGACGGCGACATTGACTGCTTCAACAAATGCCATTTCAAGCCAAGAAATCAGTAGATTTCTTTCGACGTTGATGGAGAATATGTTTAAAATTGTACTGGTAAACATGATCAGGTCGACTGAAGCGTAATCATGTTGCTGATTTCTCGATTCTCGACCTGGAAGTGGGTGCTTTATTTACTGAAAAGATCGTCAACCTGCCGCCATACATTGCCATGAGCTGCATTACAATCACACTTTACGGAATGCTGACACTGTTCGCGCCGCTTTACGGTTGTTGTTGTTGTCGCAAAACGCGACCGTGGTCGTGATTTCGTTGGAATTTGCTTAATTGTCCCCCGCTACTTAGTAGGGGGGAACTTAGAAACACCGGTGTCCGTAATTCCGTAAGATTTTCTTGTCCGGACAATAACTCGTGAACGATTTAACCGATCAACTTCAAACTTGGGGTGTGCCTTGACATTGGTGAGAGGGCGGTTGGGATTGTTTTTCAACAATGTGCGTAATCAAATATGGCCGCCGTCAGCCATTTTGGATTATATGCAGTTGGATCTTAGATTTTGTTGTCCGGACAATAACTCGTGAACGATTTAACCGATCAACTTTAAACTTGGGGTATATGCCTTGACATTGGTGAGAGGACGGTTGGGATTGTTTTTCAGCAATGTGCGTAATCTAATATGGCCGCTGTCAGCCATATTGGATTATAAGCAATTGGATCTTAGATTTTCTTGTCCGGACAATAATTCGTTAACGATTTAACCGATCAACTTCAAACTTTGGGTGTGCCTTGACATTGGTGAGAGGACGGTTGGGATTGTTTTTCAGCAATGTGCGTAATCTAATATGGCCGCCGTCAGCCATATTGGATTATAAGCAGTTGGATCTCATCCGGACAATAACTCGAGAACGATTCAACCGATCTACTTCATATGTGGGGAGTGCCTTGACATTGTTGAGAGGAGGATTAGGATTGTTTTTCAAGGACGTGCTTGATCCAATATGGCCACCATCAGCCATACTGGATTTCATTGGATTTTAAGCAGTTTGATCTTGTCCGGACAATAACTGGAGTACGATTCAACTGATCTACTTCAAACTTGGGGAGTGCCTTGACATCGGTGAGAGGACGGTTGGGATTTTTTTTCAGCAATGTGCATAATCCAATATGGCCGCTGTCAGCCATATTGGATCATAAGCAGTTGGATCATAGATTTTCTTGTCCGGACAATAACTCGTGAACGATTTAATCGATCAACTTCAAATTTGGGGTGTGCCTTGACATTGTTGAGAGGACGGTTGGGATTGTTTTTCAGCAATGTGCATAATCTAATATGGCCGCCGTCAGCCATATTGGATTATAAGCAGTTGGATCTTGTCTGGACAATAACTCGAGAACGATTCAACCGATCTACTTCATACCTGGGGAATGCCTTGACATTGTTGAGAGGAGGATTAGGATTGTTTTTCAAGGACATGCTTAATCCAATATGGCCACCA
>JAVTVY010031339.1:0-132710 GCA_036873755.1 Hanleya hanleyi
GGTACGGGACCCGTGGAATTTACCATTGAAAACAAAGATACCGCCTACCTGGATTTAGCCCACACCTACTTGTACGTGAAAGCCAAAATAGTGGACGAAGTCGGGGACCCCATTGGGGACGATGCGGTAGTAGGCCCGGTGAATCTTTGGCTGCACTCCTTGTTCCAACAGGTGGATATCAGTCTGAACGATAAACTCATCAGTACGTCCACCAATACGTACCCGTACCGAGCCTACATGGAGACGCTGTTGTCGTACGGCGAAGATGCCAAAAAATCACACTTGCAAGCCTCACTGTACTACAGGGATACACCCAGAGCCATGAATAGCGTGGCCGCTGCCAATAATGGGTTCACCATGCGCAGACAGTTTACAGCCACTAGCAAGTCCGTCGATATGATGGGACGACTGCACGCCGATCTGTTCCTGCAAGACCGCTACATGATGAACGGTGTATCCATCAAGATCAAGTTGATCCGTTCCCCACCTACGTTCGCCTTGATGACCGATGGAGACGCCCCCAAATACAACATCGTCATAGAAGATGCAGCCCTGTTTGTCCGTACGGTGGATTTGCAACAGGGCGTGTTGCTGAGTCACATGGAAGCCTTATCGAAAAAACCAGCCCTGTACCCCATCCGACGCGTACAGACCAAGGTGTTCTCTGTGCCAGCAGGTACGATGATGGCCAATCGTGAAAATTTATTTCTAGGGGATCTCCCTAAACGTCTTACCCTGGCGTGTGTGACCAACACCGCTTTCAATGGTGGGTGGGTGGAGAATCCGTTCAACTTTCAACATTTCAACCTCAACTTTGTGGCATTGCACGTGGCCGGCCATCAAATTCCAGCCCGCCCGTTACAACCGGATTTTGGTAACGAAAACTATGTGCGGAGCTACCTGAACCTATTTACAGCCACAGGACAAAACAACCAGGACGAAGGAAATAACATCACTCGACGAGATTTTGCCCGTGGGTACAGGTTGTTCGCCTTCGACCTCACCCCCACCTTGGAACACGATCATCAACTGGCCTTGCTCAAGAAAGGAAACCTACGGTTGGAACTGCGTTTCGCCGTCCCTCTAGCCCAGACCATTAACGTGATTTGCTACGCCGAGTTTGATAACGTCATCAGCGTGGATCAGCAAAGAAACGTGCTGTGTGACTACGCCAGCTAGAGTCATGGATACAGAGCAGCTGATGGCCATACTCCAGCGAGATCCTCGGGTACCCTTTCGAGGTGTGTTTCCACGCAATGTGTTTCCCACCCACTCCACCACCCCAGCAGCCTACATCCTGAATACAGACCATGGGTCTCGACCCGGTGAACATTGGGTGGCTGTGTACGTGGACACCCTAGGCCAAGGCGAATATTTTGATTCCTACGGACTTGCATCCCGATTTGGTGAAATTCATGGACGTATCTACTACAGTGTGGCGTTGGAATACTCAAAGATTACAAGGACCCTTGAGTAGTGTCTGCGGACAGTACTGTGTGTTTTATCTCACTCACCGGAGTAGAGGACATTCTATGCAAACGATCGTACACATGTTTGATGATTATTGTCAAGCCGAAGACCGTGATGTACTCGTCTATGACTGGACTGCCTCTCGTTTTAATGTGCATGCTCCATTTCTCTGGTTAACTTAATTCAATGCACTGCGCAGTACTATTGTTTTTTATTATGACGTTGTTGTTATGACGTTGTTGTTCTGACGTTCATTGATGTTCAATAAAAAAAAGATTCATGAAAAACACAACATGATGGTTTTGACTTTTTTTTTTATTTAAGTGATCAAGAAGGGTTAGACTATGTACAATAGAATACAGGTGCTATGTACAAAAAATCTGTCAGGAGTAGGATTCGAACCTACGTTCTGCATTTCGCAGACCAGCACAGTTAACTGGCGCCTTAGACCACTCGGCCATCCTGACTTTACAGTTTTTAACTCGTGTATCAAAAGTGATATAGTGTTCGAAATTTTCACAAATCCAGGTAAGTGGTACTGATGCCATCGGGAAGGACTTTCCGTTTCGGGTAAAAGAAAGTAAAGGCGTCTCGTTGCTGGATGTACGTGCGCATCTGGTGGTCCACCACCCGAAATCCTCGGTTAGTTCCACTCGCACTGGCCTGGCTTTGCAGCACGTTCAGGTACAAGGCTTTGTCGATGTTGGGATCGCGCCGGTTCACCCCTTTGCAGCTAAACTTATTTTCGTCTCCACCGTAACAGTAATACGTCTTGGAGGAGAGAGCAATCATAGCATCCCCACTTCACTCCAGCTTGAAGAGGCCCGGCGTACGCTTATCGTACTGGTAATGGTCACGTCGAGGTAGCCACTGGTCCCGTTCCACCTCATACTGTGCACGTAACTCAGGTTTCACCAGGGACTCCCAATCCGCATTAGAGACGGCCATGTAGGCCGAGTCCGTATCCATCTCCATGAGTTGCCAGTCTGATGGATTAAAATACACACCCATGAAATCATATAGAAACTGGAGCATCCTCAGCTTGGCCACCTGGTATATCATACATCCAATCTGCAGGGGCAGGTTGTAACGGATAGTCTTTTTAGCTGACGTCACTTCATACGTGTCGTCATCGATGACCTCCACGGACCGAAACAGAGGAGAATTCACTTTTTTGCGGGCTTGTGAAGTAGTACAGATGTTCACGTTCACGTGCTTATCCTGGTTCGTGACCGTTTTCCCATAATAGCCATTGCCCGTCAATTTCCACGATTCACCGATGATGGCCTTACTCGGGTCTTGATCACCTTGACGACGGGCAGACGTCACGATGTCAGCATTCTCCGCAAAACAGGCGTTGGGTACGTACTGTATCACTTGGTATATTTTCGTAATTTCCACACCGTGGCTCATGTACCACTGCAGTAGCGGAGTGCCCAGCAAGATTTTCTCTGCCCACATACTGCCAATTAACATCCGTCGAGGTCGAGGCAAACACTCGTGTTGCTCAGCATAGGCCCCCATGGTGTCTCCAATATCATCCCGACCCACCAGCGTGTTCTTAAAGACGGGAGGGCACTGGGCGAAGAGGGGCTTGAGAGTGTCGGGAACATGCAAATCACATTCGACAAAGCCGTAGAGATCCCCAGAACGAATGGCGTCGAACATCTGTGGCAGACTCAGGAGTCGCCGACGACTGAGCGGGTACTCGCGCTCTTTTAGGAAACGCCGTAAATGGGGCAGGGCCTGGCACATGGTATGAAATTCACACTCCCACATTTCGATCAGATGGTATCCTCTCTCTTTCACGTAATCGCCGTTCTCCTGCACTTCTTCCCGTAATTCTTCCGGTGTTTTTCCACGTCGTTCGTTGAAGCGTCCAGCGCTGAAATGGCATTCGTGGCCGTGCCAATAGCAACCGTAAAATTGGAATACGGTGGGTGTTCTACCCACCAGGGCAAACCCATCGACGGGGAGTCGACGATCTCCTATGCGCTTCTCTGTGGCGTTGGTCTGATGGCGTATATAAATCCCCCGTCGATAGGCTTCCCAATCCAACCACTGGTCAGCTAGATGCTTGTAGGGAGTGCGTTGCGGTGTGAAATGCCGGCCTTCTGCCAACCAACGTGTATAATGTCCACTGGGCATAGGTTGGGCCAGAGACCACAGGTACAAGGCATTTGCATCGAAACCGATGATCTTAGCACAGGGTTTTCCACCGGGGAGAGTAGTGACGTCCTTCTCGTGATAACGGTGAAAAATAAGACTAGGTCCGCCGACAATGTTCTGCTTTAGACAATCATGCATGTCCGCATCTTTTTGCTGTATCAGCGAGAAGTACGTAGGACACTCTTGAAAAAGATGGCGAAGCGCCAGATCCGGTAAACTCAAGCACTCCTTGAAGATGTCGACGTGCATCTCACGACGAAAGAGTTGAACCATTTTCTCGGCCGCTTCCAGGAAAGGAACCACATCTAAGTTATTATACCATATCAGGAAATCTCGCAAGGTCTGCATGTGTTGATCGTTCCATACCTGCTGTAGTTCCCGGTACGTGTCTTCCGGACATTCCACTTGCTTCAAATCGTCAAAGAACGCATCCCGGGGTGGCAACTGTGGTTCCTCCAAACAGTCGAGCGTCGATATATACGTGTAAGGGAACCTCCCTTTGGTTTGTGCACAGTCATACGCCTTCACCCACTGATCATAGCTATAATTGGGAGCTAAGTAGTTCCGTACATCCAGGAAATGAAGTGATGTGGTAGTGAGGGCCATATGATTATTGATCTTCTTGATGACGGACTTGATGGTATTAGCCTGGGCCAAGTAGGGGTAGAGAAATTCCTTGGCCATATTCAAGTCATATCGCCCCGAGTTGAAACCGAGCACCGGTAACTGGCCTAGGTATTGTAGGAAGCGCACTTTCAATTTCTCCGCATACGGTTTAGGTAAAGGCACATCCTGCGACTTGATGCTGGGTCGACATCGGGCCTTACAGACTAGTCTTTTGTGTTAAATGCCGTCATTTACATCTGACGACGATACAGCTCACCAATCTCCAATGTACGAGTTGTCACAGCGAAACAGCTCACCAATTACCAGTATACGAGTTGTCAGAGCATTTCCATCATAGCTCTAGATTTGTATCTAATACCGCTTATGCCGGTGCTAGGGGCCGTGTGGTCATATCATCCAAGTTGCCACATGAACAGGTACAATAAAAGCGTACCTGAGATACAACACATATCACGAATCGTTAGATTCTTGGTATGTGCTTTAGAATAGGTTAACCAGAAGACTATTCTGTGAAGTCATGTGACGCAGTCAGTATGTCGGCACCTCTTCCCACTACCCTTATATGTGTTGTAATTCATGGGTTCCGGCTCCGACTCCGACTCGGACTCGGACTCTTCATCGTCACTAAACGATACACCCGGTATAGGAATCCGATCGTCCAGTTGGTCCAGTACGTCCTGGAACTTGGACACCAACAATTCCGTACTGGCCGCACTGACTTCCTCTAAATACTCCATCATGCGGGTGATCAACTCATGGGAATCCCCGGTGGACACGAAACAGACCGGTGCAGCGTCATAGCCAGGTACGTTGCTGGAAATACTCACACTCAGGGGAATATGGCGCTGCGTCCACTGCGTTTTCGCTGAAAACATGTCCATGGGCTCCAACAGGGCCTCAAAATCGTAACACGCCCGGTAGGGAAAATAACGGTCCTCCTCCGGTATGATAAGACCCTCATCGGCCAGTTCCTCGAAAATAGTAGGCGTATTATGATACACACCACCAGGAAATTTTCGCTTCACGCTGTTGTCACAACTCTTCTCGTGTCGATGTAGGTGCCCAGACTGTTTAAACACCCGATGGCATTGGGCACAACTGTAAGACTGGGCGTACTGGCTCATATTGTAGATCAGCGAAAAATGACTCACGCCATTGTGGTCGAAGACATTGACTTTCATCGTAGAAGCATACCGTTCTGTTGAACGACGAACCAATTCAGCCACAAATGTATCCTCCTCGCATCGTAATCGGTATACAAAGATATTGATGTTTCCACGTCATCCAAATTCTTGAACGGGACTCCACGGAAGTCGTCCATCAAAGAATATCCGCGTCCATAATCCAAAGACCTATTCCATATTCCGTAATTAGCACCAAATTCAAAAAGACAATCATAGTGTACATAAACATAGGCTAGTTTCCTGCAAGAGAGAAGCGGTCAACAGTTTTCAATGATGCCGGTAAGACATCATGATGTTCCAAAAATATCAAATTCGTATCGCTGATCAGTATTCAGTATTCGCAGTATTCAGTATTCGCTGCTCAGTATTCGCTGATCAGTAATGTACCACCTTCATCATGTAAAATTCGGTGATCGAAATACTGTTAAATTCACTAGACTACAGAACAGGTTCAGTCATTCACTTATTGGCCTGTCTTGCTGGAGTTCCCTGTGGAATCGTACCAGTACCCGGGATGTTTTGTCATGGTTCGCTAGATGGGACCCTCAGTAACCGCCGTGACCGTCCTTTGAAAAAGACGACGTCCTCGTCGTGGCGACCGTGCTCCAGAATCAAAGTTGTTGATGCCAATATTTAATACTTGTGATAAGTCTTGAGTGAAGGCCTTGAGTGTTTAATTAACATTCGACTTTTATACCGTTCAGGGGAAAGGCAACTGTTAGAGTCGTTAGAGAGCCAGGAGGTACATGTTATGCCAGCAAAAACGATGCAGACGTTGAGAGCCCAAGTTTAGGCCTGAGTGACTTCACACATGGCTTAGCGTTGGACACACCGGTTCTCGTCAGATCACCGAAGTTAAGCAACGTTAAGCTCGGTCAATACTTGGATGGGTGGCCGGGTGCTGTACTGGTTGGGCTGATCAGTGTCCAGGGTAATAGGAACTGTGAGCACTCTTTTGTTCTGGCACATGTAGGCACCGTCGTGATATGACTAAAACAAGGTTGAAAACGACGTTAAACCCTAGTACTGACTCACTCACTCGCACATGCATAACATCAATGATGTGAAAACCCGGACAAACGATTAATTATGATGAACCGATCGTGTATACCTTCATTCCTAAAGCCAAAGATCACACAAGCTCGCTGACCAAGAGGATTCATGCAGGTATTATTGTGTGAATACAAATTTTCTGTTATTAGTTGTCGAAAATCTAACAAAAAATTATATATCAAATCAATCCACTGTTGCTCCAGCTCATAATCCGCATATCAGGCTGAACGGGGGAGATTTCGTCCCCGAGAAGTTACACAAGGTATGCCCTCTTGACACCCTACTTCTGCGGGTCGAGGCACCGGCCCGTGTCAGTTCATGAGACAGGTCCTCGGCGTCACTGTGCTTCTTTCCCCATTCGCTACTCTCTGCTTCAGCCATTCGACATGCACTACCTGGTTCTTTACATTTTCTGCACGGATACGACCAGTCACTTCGGACAGGGCCATCGCCCGCTTCGGTAATGTGCAGGTATATCTGGCTACCTGGGGGAAACCAGTAGACTGACTTTAGATTATACAGGCGCTTCTGGCTCCAAAGAACATCCTCTTGAACGGGCAAGGCTTTGGTGTAAGACCTCCCATTGAAAAGGTAATATCCTGGATAAAAGACTGACAATACAACTTGCAGCAGATCCTTTGTCAATTACATTTCGTGAGTCTTACACCAAATCGTTGCCCTTGAAGGTCTACAAGTCGGTCTCGAAGGTCGTTCACCCAGGGTACTTGTACCGTCTGCTCGTTAGGTCGTCCACACGGGTTACTTAACCCTATCTGGCCTGGGCTTTTTGGGACCTGTCCAGGCCTGGGGGGGCCGAAATGCCCCCCTAATTATTTTTCTTATTCCTTGAGCTAGGGGGCTGAAACTTACCACACTATACCTTTGGGTCAAGCTCTACCAGAAAAAGTAAAAAAATCCAAGATGGCCGCTTTGATGACGTCACAGTGACGTCATTTTCAAAAACGGCATTTTTTGATCGATTTTTCGGTCAGATTTTCCGAATTTTTTATTCATGCAATTTCTCCGCAAAAACTGCATGATAAATTATTTAATATTAATGTGATGTGAAATAAAATAGTTTTTGCCCAATTTTCATCGCGAAAAAGCAGAAATTTTGAAGAAATATGATAAATACATCACTTTTCTGATACCCCACGTGACCGCCATCTTGAATTTACCCATGATCCTCTGCTCAGGGGGTTATGTAAATGGCCTCAAAATGACCCCAACAAGATAAACTATAAAGTCCCGGAGTTTCAGCACTCCATTTTTCGTCGTTCCGGAGATAGCGCAGAAAGTTTGGTAGGGGGGCCATAATGGCCCCCCCCCCAGGCCAGGTAGGGTTAATTGTTTGGTTACCCCAAAGTCAGTAGACTAGATAGAGTCGTTTCCCTCCCCCGTCAATATATGGCTGAAATATTGTTGAACGCGATGTTAAACCTTAATTCTCTCTCTCTCTCCGTTTCCCTCCCATGCATCGCCATGCACCTACGGACAGTAGCTTGTTGTTTTGTCTGGACCGCCCAGAATCTTCAGGATTACGGGTTGCGCTGCCATAAAGCATCTGCTCTAGGGTCTAGCTAAACATCTCTACCACCCCACTGGATTCTGCTCTTCTTCGTCCCGAGAATCAGTTACATACCATGTCAGCGGTGACTCTCGAATTGTTGCAGTTGGTTTCAATGGATCCAGGACGGAATACAATCATGACCTGGAACACTTGTCTGCATAGCATTGCCTAAATCACCCACTCGAATGTGTCCGGCGCATTGCGAATCCCGAACGACAATGCTCAGAACTGGAGCAACCTTTCCACACTTACAAACGTCGACCTGGAATGGTCCTCTGTCACAAGCCAAAAAATACTAGTTTTCCTGCAAATGGATTCCTTTCAGGCGAGAGAATTTTTCATGAAGGAAGAAGAAAGTGAAGAAGTAAACCTTTGTTCTTGAGTTAATAAACAGTTCATAAAGGACCCCTCTCCCCGTTAAATTAGTAAATGTATGGTTTTTATTTCACAGCAGTTGAACTAAATGTAGCTGTTTCAAACATGGGAGACAACTCCACAGGACAAATGCCATATACATGTAGGGGAGAGAACTCTCATTATTCCAACCTTACACATATAGTCAGCTAAACTTGATTCAGTTTTGGGGGACTGTGACCTTGAACTTTGATAAATTGATCTCAAAATGTGTGACTCCACTTTGCCATGCGAGTAAGGTATACTCAAAGTTTGGTACCAATCCATAACTTGAAACTAGAGATATTGCATGGACAACAAATGTTAATGGATGAATGGACAGAACGCAACATCGCATTACATGACCTCGTCTTCGACAGGCATACGATTTCTTGATTTTGGGGTCACAGTGACCTTGACCTTTGACCCACATTTTAGTATGTAACACATGTCCCTCTAATGTATCTACTGGCAGAAAAAAAAGTTATTTTTAATGATTTCCTGTTTTTTTGGGTCACAGTGACCGTGACCTTTGACCTTGACCTAAATTTTGGTACACAACACACCGTCTTCCCTCAATTTTGGTACACAACACACCGTCTTCCCTCAATGTATCAATGGACACAAACAAATCATGATTTTTATGAATTTCATGATTTTGGGGTCACAGTAACCTCTACTTTCGGCATTGACCTACATTTTGGTACGTGACACATCATGTCCCCCTAATGTATCTACCGACACACAAAAAAGTAATTTTTAAAGATTTCTTGATTTTGGGGTCACAGTGGCCTTTACCTTCGACCTTGACCTAATTTTTGGTGTGCAACACTTAATTTCCCCCTATTGAATCCACTCACAAAATTAGTAATTTTTAATGACTTCTGATTTTTCGGTCACACTGACCTTTGACCTTGATTCTGGGGTCACAATGACCTTGACTATTGATCTTGATCTAAATTTTGGTACATCACAAACCGTTTCCCCATAATTTCTCAATGGACACAAAAATCATGATTTTTAACAATTTCACGATTTTGGGGTCACAGTGGCCTTGACCTTTGACCTACATTTTGGTATGTGACACATCGTGTCCCCTAATGTATCTACTGACACAAAAAATGTTATTTTTAATAATTTCCTGATTTTGGGATCACAGTGACCTTTGACCTTCGACCTTGACCTAATTTTTGATATGCGACACTTCATTTCCCCTATATTGAATCCACTCACAAAAAAACTAGCAATTTTTAATATTTCCTGATTTTTCGGTCACACTGACCTTTGACCTTGATTCTGGGGTCACAGTGACCTTGACTATTGACCTGGATCTAAATTTTGATATATGACAAAACGGCTCCGCGTAATTTCTCAATGGGCTAAAAAAATTATGATTTTCAACAATTTCACGATTTTGGGGTCACAGTGACCTTGACCTTTCACCTTGACCTACATTTTGGTAGATGACACTTCGTGTTCCCCTAATGTGTCTACTAACACGAAAAAATGTTATTTTTAATAATTTCCAGATTTTGGGGTCATAGTGACCTTTGACCTTCGACCTTGACCTAATTTTAGGAATGCGACACTTCATTTTCCCTATTGAATCCACTCACAATTTTTTTTAGAAATTTTTAATGATTTTCTGATTTTTCGTTGACCGTTGACCTCTGACCTCGACCTATATTTGGTATGCAACACATCGTTCCCCCCAAGGGCATCCACTCACCAAAAATTAGAACTGTAGATAGAAAACTGTCAATGATTCCCTGATTTTAGGCAACTGTGATCTTTGACCTCTGACTTTGGTACGCGACACATCGTCTCCACCTAGCGTATCCACTCACAAAAAATGCAACTGTGGATAGAAAACGTTCACAGATATAGACCGGACACGAGCACTTCAGTGATTTCCTGTTTTTTAGCCCAGTGACCTTTGACCTCTGACCTCGACCTTCATTTTGGTATGAGACAAATCGTCTTCCCATAGGGTATCCACTCACCAAAAATTGGAACTGTAGATAGAAAACTGTCCTAGATATAGACCGGACACGAGGAATGGAAACCGCCATCACATAATATGTCCACCTTTTGGCGGGCGTATAAAAAAAAACTTAATGGAACATTAGTTTTGTTATGAGTATACAAGTATATTAAAGTGATCGTAAACCCTCAAGTAAAGTTTCCATCAAATGAAAGACCATTGCAAACAGTGTGGGAAAATATTTATTGTAAGTCTTTACGATTTTATTACACAGAGTAAACTGCAAATAAAGCGTAGTATTCTATGGGGGTCTGTTGCAATCTTATTTAGGTCCAGTGACGTCACACTACCTTAACACATATATTTCAAATTTTGTATGCACATTCCAATGCTTGATTCAAGCTTAAGGTGTGTATACTTTGAGTTTCAACACAGACTCATGTTTCACCACAATTTGGGAAATTAAATGCAAGACTCAAATTGACTGGACTCTTATGAATTACAATCTCCCAGATTTTGGTGAAACATGCACATTGGAACAGGGAGTCTGTGTTGAAACTCAAAGTATACACACCTTAAGCTTGAATCAAGCATTGGAAAGTGCATACAAAGTATGAAATATATGTATTAAGGCAGTGTGTAAACAGTGTATGGAATGTATAAACAAATTCAACTGTCGTGATCATGCCCACCTCCCCTCCATCGGATCTTTGTTTACATTATTTCAACATCAGCATATAAACAATGCCTTTTGTATATTATAAAATAGCATCAGTTCAAAATTGATTAACTTAGCGAAATATCATTTGTGGGCACAAGCCATTAAAAATCAATATTTAAACCGACGCTACACACTAAGAGTAGGGGCTATAGATAAGTATAATATTTCACTGTACAAATTATATTGTAACTCATAATTTGAATTCACTGGGTTAGTAGATTAAATAAGCCATCAGGAACCAGTGGTCAGTCTCATGAACAGATCCGATGATAGCTGGCACTGCCTTGTTGTATGGTAAAAAAGGGAGCTTTTACAGGTGGTCCTTAATCTCACTTTGGGCATCCGGAATCTGCATTGGAGTGATTTCTTTTTGCACTTTGTCTTTGGTCTGTGATGATTTCTTTATTACCTTTGGCTTTGGACCAGGGTGTCTTCTCATGTGTTGTACAAGCCCATGTCTGTGGGCAGATCTAAAATCACATTGTGAGCATATGTATGGCTTTTCACCAGTGTGCTTTCTCATATGGTATACAGGACTACTTTTATCCGCAGCCCTGTAGTCACACTCGGAACATTTGTATGGCTTCTCACCAGTGTGTTTTCTGATATGAATAATAAGTTCTCTTTTTCCAGTAGAACTATAATCACAAACTGAACAGGCGTATGGTTTTACTCCACTGTGTGTTTTCATATGAGTAACGATGGCAGATCTGTGGGCAGATCTAAAGTCACATAGTGAGCACATGTATGGCTTTTCCTCAGAGTGGCTTGCCATATGAGTATTAAAAGCGGTTTTCTGGGCTGACCTATGACCACAAAGTGCACATTTGTAAGGCTTTTCTCCAGTGTGCTTTCTCATATGGCTAACAAGATTATATGAATGTGCAGACCTGAAATCACACTCGGGGCACTTATGTGGCTTTTCGCCAGTATGTGTTCTCAGATGGTTAGAAAGATTTCTTTGGCCAGCAGATCTAAAATCACAGTGTGGACAGCTGTATGGCCTTTCTCCAGTGTGTGTTCTCATATGATCAACAACGTGATGTTTGCGTGCGGATTTATAGTCACATATAGAGCAACTGTAAGGCTTTTCTCCGGTATGTCTTCTCATATGGTTAACAAGGCCACCTTTATAAGCAGTTCTGAAGTCACATACTGGACACAGGTACGGCTTTGGCTTTCCCTCAGTCTCTGCATTTCTCACTGTGTGTTCGACATAACTTCCTTCATCAGACCCTTCTGTCGTCACATTTCCCTCCAAGGTTTTCTGATGTTTAAATATAGCCACAGGGAATGGTGGATTACTTCTATTACCCTGCACTGACTGGCCACAGGATTCTTCAACACTGATACCTCCCTGCTGAATGAAAACAAATTAAGTTGGATGAAAACCTTTACCACAATTCTTTTCTAGGGGTCTTTTGTTTACCAGTCATTTGACTTTTGAACTCCGTCCTGGATCTGAACAATAGTTCAACCCGAATCTATGGACACAAGATCAAACTGATTGAATAGGCTTTGAAGGATCCATAGAAGTACAGGATAACGTATCAGGAAGATCTGCCAAGAACTGCTATACAGATCATAATAATCAAGATATCAGGGCCTGAGACAAGATTCTCGAGGGGTGGGCAGGCCTATGCTGTTATCATGAGCAGTAAGCCCCTTTCTCCTGGACGTCTCCAAATTTCAGTTTTAGAAGACTCTTTATGGGTTACCGTAATGTGTGTTACCATGTAATTAACTCTACTGCACCCTTTACAGGTTTGGGCCGTAGCCAGGAGGCGTGGTTCGCTTTTACTTCAAAAGGCCACAACAGAGGGTTTGATTTACAATAAAAAGGGGCAAATATGGCGTTCGTTTTTGTCTGAAAAGGGCATTTGCAATGAGAAAAAACAGTATTTAATTCCAAAAGTGAAGTTCATCCGAACCTAGAACCCCCCCCCTTGGCTGCGGGCCTGCAGGTTACCAAAGGTTACCCATTTTCTAGCAATGATAAACTGCAACAGGTTTCCTGAGAAAATATTACCGCACAGGCCTGGACTAAGACAAGATTCTGGAGGGGTGGGGCAAATTCTAGAGGAGCGAGGTAAGATGCTCGAGGGATGGGAATGGTAGGGGAGATTGGGGTACAGTGGGACATGGGATACAGTGGGACATGGGGCACAGTGGGACAAGCCGTCTAGCTCCCATGTCAAGGACAGGAAGCACATTACATTATTATCAACAGAGAGCCAGCAGCTCCATACAACTTCTATATTGATTACAAAATTAAAAACTATCATTGGTAAAAAAAGTCGGAGCAAAATAATTGTTTTTGAGCAGTCCAATTAATTTTTTAGGACTGAGGATGATATTTTGTTATACCAAGTATTCCGTAGTACGTCATTGCGATTTTGTTACTACTGAGAGAGGATGGACAAAGGTACAATTTAATTATATTCCTTTATTATCTCAGATGTATGTATTAGTTTTTTTTCATAAAACGGAATATATCAGGCACCAGGGGAAGACTGGGACACTTTTGCCGAGGCACACCAGGACAATAGTAATCAAATGGTGAAATTTACTTTCATCCTAAAATGCCATTAAATTGCATTATTTTTTTCCTGGATAGTAGCAATGGCTAATCCTATCGGGTTTGATGAGTTTTACTAACACTTTCGAACGCAAATAATTTCACTGGCATGAGAATCACACTAAATATTTTTTCCTCAAATTTGACCTCCGGGTAATATGTTATGTAAAGCTGAGGTCTAAAATTGCAACTAACTTAACCATCGCTGTTGAAGCTTCTAAACTTCTATGAAACATAAAGTATATACTTGATTTAAAATGAATTTTGTTTATATTGTCTCACCGCACCCCAGTGGATGTCCCAGTGCACCCATAATATCCGGGGCAAACTTTTGTTACTTTTTAAAAGCGAATTCTGGAGAAAAGCATAACAGATATTCCAGAATTGTTTTTGTGGTTATGTCATACTAAATATCAGTTACAACTAGAGCATAGAAGGCTACTCTACAGGACAATAATAGCAGGGATTTTTGCAAAAAGGTGAAAAATGTCCCACTGTACCACAATCCTCTCTACTGTATGTGACTGAGTGTCTGATTTATCATTATATGGGTCTTTGGATCATCTATTATAGTGAATATGTGGAAAATATGAGGAAACAAAGATTAAAGAAATTATCAAAATGAATCATATACCAAAGAATGCTTAAAAGTCCACCTCGTTCCTCAACATTTCCTCTCCCATACCAACTTTCCTCTCCCACAGAACCTCCCCTCTCCCACAGCACCCCTTCTACAACACCTTTGCTCTCCCACAGCACATCCCGTCTACCACAGCACCTCCCCTCTCCTACAGCACCTTTCCTCTCCCTGGCCCCTGCCCTCTCACACAGCAGCTCTCCTATCCCACAGCACCTCCTCTCTCCCAAAGCACCTCCCCTCTCCCACAGCACCTCCCGTCTCACACAGCACCTCGCCTCACCCACAGTACCTCTCCACTCCCACAGCACCTCTCCTCACCCACAGCACCTCGCCTCCCCCACAGTACCTTCGCTCTCCCACGGCATCTCTCCTCTCCCACAGCACCTCCCCTCTCCCACAACACATTCCCTTCCCCACAGTACCGTCGCTCTCTCACAGCACCTCCCCTCTCCCACAGCAACTCCCTTTTCCTACAGCACCTCCCCTCTCTCACGGTGCATTCCCTCTTTTACACTGTCCTCTTCCATGGCACCTGCACTCTCCCACAGCACCTCCCCTTTCCTACAGCACCATTCCTCTCCCACAGCACCTTTCCTCTCCCTGGCACCTGCCCTCTCACCCAGCACCTCTCCTTTCCCACAGTACCTCCTCTCTCCCAAAGCACCTCCCCTCTCCCACAGCACCTCCCCTCTCCCACAGCACCTCCCCTCTCACACAGCACCTTCCCTCTCACACAGCACCTCTCCTCACCCACAGCACCTCTCCTCACCCACAGCACCTCGCCTCACCCACAGTACCTTCGCTCTCCCACAGCACCTCTCCTCTCCCACAGCACCTCGCCTCACCCACAGTACCTTCGCTCTCTCACAGCACTTCCCCTCTCCCACAGCACCTCCCCTTTCCTACAGCACCTCTCCTCACCCACAGCACCTCGCCTCACCCACAGTACCTTCGCTCTCCCACAGCACCTCTCCTCACCCACAGCACCTCGCCTCACCCACAGTACCTTCGCTCTCCCACAGCACCTCTCCTCTCCCACAGCACATCACCTCTCCAACCGCACCTCTCCTGTCCCACAGCACCTCTCCTCCCCCACAGTACCTTCGTCCTCCCACGGCACCTATCCTCTCCCACAGCACCTACCCTCTCCCAAAGCACCTTCCCTCCTCCACAGTACCTTCGCTTTCTCACAGCACTTCCCCTCTCTCACAGCACCTCCCCTTTCCTACAGCACCATTCCTCTCCCACAGCACCTCCCCTCTCCCAAAGCACCTCCCCTCTCTCTCAGTACATTCCCTCTCCTACACTGTCCTCTTCCATGGCACCTGCCCTCTCCCACAGCCCCTCCCCTCTCACACAGCACCTTCCCTCTCACACAGCACCTCCCCTCTAACACAGCACCTCTCCTCACCCACATCACCTCTCCTTACCCACAGCACCCCACCCCTCCCCCCCCACAGTACCTTCACTCTCTCACAGCACCAGCACCTCTCCTCTCCTACAGCACCTCTTCCCTGGGGGACCCTGTGATTGTACTTACTTCATGTAAATTATCTTCCTGTGCTGTGCGTATATATGAAGTCATCTTCTCATCCAGCACGGCTAGCTCCAACTGGTCTACTGGATACACTGGCCGTTGTCCATAACCTGGTTTGTTATCACCTGTTTGGTAGTACATGGAATATGACCTATCATTGATCTGTTTTGGACTTACTAAGGCATCTGTTGATTCCTGGCATCTATCAATGTGAACTGTATCATACTGATCAATAGGTTCTTGTTCAGTCTGTATTATGAAGGAGTCCATGTGGCCGTTGTTGTGTGTTTTTAATACTGGTTGATCTTCCGCAGATTCAGTCAAGGGTTCCTGCTTCACAACTGACACTGGACGATCCACTTCATCTATGGCAGAGGCCACTTGCTCTGTTTCTGCCGACATTTTCATCACCCCAGTAAGTAGAGAATCCCTGGATTCTATTACCAGAAACTCTGACCTGATTGAAAACCTATTTGTCCATCAAAATTGATCACCTAAAAGATGAAGAAAATAGCTATATAACATGAGAATGACTTTACTAAAAATAGGTTCGTTCAGAAGAGCTTATTATATAGCCTGTTACACCAGTCTTTCATCTGTTTTATCGTGCTGTGCATCATGATAACCTGATGTTCATTAAAAACAAGTTAACGGTTTGTTCAAAAGAACTTCGTTTTCACTCCCATCACATTCCTTTTAAATGGAGTGTAAAATGAGAAAGATGAGAATGGATTCCAGTCAAAATAGTTCATTTGGCTTGCTCAGTTGCTGTGAAACGCATTTGGAATATTTGTCCTTGAAAGTGAGATCATGACGTACCGGTACGGTAGCTCACAAATGTGTAATAAAACACCTTTTTATATGAATACTTGACGGAGTTGCATTACATTGCATTTACTTAGCCTAAATACAATGTGTGAATTTTTCAACTAGCCAAGTTTTCATGTCTTCATAATCTATACATCTTGATTAACTAACTCGGATATATATCCCAATTGGGATGAAATATTCCACTTTGGATATTTTTTTTTAAGATTGAATTATCAAGTTGGAATATTTTGCTAGTTATTCATATAAAGACTAACAAGAGTAGTGAGTGATGGGAAGTATACTGCAACAACAACAACACCAAAAAACAATGCATGTAATTGCAGCATTGTTATTCAATATCACAGAGTATAATTTTGGCGAGGAAAAAACAGCAAAATTAAACAATCCGCATTCGCAGTTTAGTGAAGTAGATTATATCTTGTTCTTGCAGTTTGGATGCCGAAATTCGCCATTCAAGTTTAATAGGCCGACCTAATAGGCCGGCGAAGCCGGCCTTAGGTCGGGCTTATTGGTAAGAAATCCAGAAAACAACGACAACAACAATTCAAACATACTGACGATCCCACCTTTTTCCTCAATGTGGGCGGAGCCTGTCGTTCGACGCGTTGTCAACGTAAACGTCATCGACTGGAGGCTGACATGTTTCTCGTCTCGGTGAAACGAGAAAATAAATACTTGCATTCATGTTTACACCTGTGATTTTTTGCTCCTTCTGCAAGGGTCTTTCGAATTTTCAAACGCCGACCTTCGCAGCCGGCCTTAGGATCGGGCTTATTTAAAGAAATCTTAAAACGTAGGAAGAGCAAAAGCGTTGTAGACTAGTACCCATCCACTGCGCATGACCCGCTATCGCTAAGCTTGTGGGCCAGTATCTAATAATGGAAAGACGTAATGGCGGCCAAATTTGAGCCCATACCTTTAACATGGAGCGTTTATGAAATGGCTCGATGCGTAGAGGAAGTGCTACAGATCAATGTGAAAACTATCGCTCAAGATATGCGTCTGTTTCATCTTGCTTTAGGATTTGATAACTGATGATGTTATATACTGATATTCTGTAAAAGATTGTTTCTTATTGACCTTCAGTTCGGCCTTGTCAAGAACAGACTGTACAGCTTGACGAGAATGTCTGTGGGTCCGCGTCAGTTCGTAACGTCACACCAGAATTTTACACGTCACAATACGACGTTATAATGGAATTGTTAATCCGATTGTTGCATAACGTCACAAATACACGTCAACAGGTCATGACATCGCCGCTACAGTGAAGGTCGGCATTATTAGAAGCCTATCGTCAATCGGCCCAACGTTATCAGACGACGGCGGCCAGTCTAAAAGCGTTGTTGTTGTCACCGAAGCACATCCGGGCACTTCGCACAACCATGACTACAAAGAAACGTTCATGAGTTACGGCCCTTGAATTCGTTACGTTCCGCCACACGCAAGTGTTCGCTTTTTGTTGCATTTTTAGTGATAAATTGTGTTTTGGTTTGTTCCAAGGGCTAATAACATTTACACAAGTACCACAGTCATGTAACAACGTAATTCATTCTACGTTTAGCTCCGCCGAAAACAGAATCTCGAAGCGGATATTTCCCTTCGGCTTCCTATGACTTCATACAAATGTAACGTGTAACAAAGTTGGAATATTAACAAAAAGAAATTGGAGCTTTCTTTATTCTTAATTTCTATGATAAGTCAATAAAGGTGCAAGGATGGTGCAATGGTATTTGAATCAGTGGTTCCAAAGATAAAGTGAACAATGAATTTCCTTACGTCAAGCACTGATTGATTCTACTCGAACAGCAGGCTAACTCGGGATGAAAATAAGTAAACAATAGCTTTTACATATAGTGATAGAAATTACTTTAATAAGCCCCACTCCCCAGGGATCCTGGACTTTGGGGGTGTTAAGTGTAACTGGAATACAGAATAAAAGTTTGACAAAAAAAAAATTAAGCAATAAATGTGCTGATTCAAGTAATTATTTAAATTGGTGATTACATTTTAGAAACTGAATATTAATATATTTGCCACAAAATATCCAACAATGTCTATTTTATCTTCATTTTAAACCAAGAAATATTCTCAGTCATTAATTTGAAGTAATACAAATAGAAATATGATCATTAAATTAGTTGTGTTTTTTAATTTTAACTTTGTTTACAACATTTTTAATAATGCCTAAAAGCTAATTGAAAACAAGAAAAAAAATCTCCAAATTGTTGTCAATATTTACAGATTTGTACAATCAAAGTACGAAAATATATGGGAAGGCGGAAATATCCACAGGCGAAAATGCCTGAAGGGGAAATGCAGTCACAAAAACATTAGGCCTACCCTGTCATGACTGTAAACAGTGAATAATAGTCTTCGCTGATCTGCAAGGTGGCGTATACAAACAATTTGTATAACATCAATAAGTTTCATAACCTTCTTGAAATATATCCTACTTGATTAAAGTTATATCTCACCAATCTGCACTACAGTACTCGCTAAAAAAAGTTAGCGTGAAAATTGATCCCACTCAATACTTGAGTCAGATTTTCACTCAACTTGAGTTACTTTCCACTGAATTTGAGTTAAATGCACTCAACTTGAGTGACATTCACTCAAGCATAGGTGTGGAAATTGATCCCACTCAAGTTGAGTGAAAAGTAACTCTGAGTGAACAGGTTCATTTCACCAAAACTTGAGTGGAACAGTTCACTCAAGTTTTTTAGGGAGTACCGCTATTTCAAGAACGAATTTTTAACAGACCTTTCGGTTCATCAAGATGAATTCCACAATTTTTTTTAACCAAAATGTAATTCCGTCACAGTCATGGTTAGATGTCATTCTAAGGATGTACCATCTTTTATGTGGCCATTTTACTTTCAATCGACAAAACATGTATTTGCCTGAAATAAATGAATTTCACTCCTTTGGGTCTCTTCGGGCTGGAATAAAATCAAATTGATAAAAATATCACATCCTCATTCGGTGGTAATACTAACTTCACTGTAAATTCAGTAGCAATATTTTCTTCGTAGAATAATCTAAATCGAATACTTCTCCATTTTATTTATCCATTGACGTAATGTTAAATGCAACATTTTAAGCTGTTGCATCCAACACTTAAAAGTGGTGAAACAACACTTTCTGAATGCTTTCCCTCCTGCAATATTCTAGATGTTAAATATAACATTTGCCGTCACCGTTTCACCTCAGAATGAATATGCTTTTAATTTCCCATGGGTGAAGTATAACCAAACGTTTGTACCACTGTATTTCCAGGAATTCAAGAAATCGCAGACGGCACACAGCGAATTGAATATCAATGTTCGAGGTACACAATACACATCCCTGAACTCTTCGAAATCTTGGTTCTTCTTGGTTCTATTCCTACGAAGTAGGCTCTTATTTGCAAATTGTCCGGTAATGAGTGAGTCAGTGAGTTAGTCTATCCGAATCCTTTCTCCGGCAAAATAAGGAGAACCGTTGACATTAGAACCTTGATTTTTGGCATGAACGTGCATTAGGAAACTGTTTAAGTTCTGATCTACTTTTGATGAAAATTTGACCTACTTAGGTGACCTATAAACCTCTTAATTCCTACTTCGTAGGTCCTGTGACGTTAGTCACACTGTCATGTGTTAAATGAACCAAATTCTGATACACAGGTGAAACCAAATTGAAGAACCATATCTACTATTATTACTTTGGCATGCACACACGACTTGTCAAGGTCAATTGTTGTACATTATCTGGAAGAAACTGAATCAGGCCATCCTTAAAAATAAGTTTGTTGCGCGTAACCCGACCGACTGTCCAAAAATCCGCCGACTGGAAACTTTTTTCACCGATTTTCTGACCGGTCATCTTTTTATTTTATTTTGCAATGTCAGAATTATCTCCCCTATCTCCTCTCTCGGGTAAACGTATGTAAAACGTTCGCCCAGCGAAAGCAAGCAGGATTTCACTCTCCAGTAGTCTGCGATGTGAGCTTATGTCACACGTTTTGAAGGCATATCGTCCATGGCCCAGTCCGTAGGGGAATGCAGTTTTCGTCGACCACGTGTATATGGCGGGAAGTTCCCCCTTCTGTTTTGTGTTTGGGTTTGATAGAGAGTCGAGAGGACAATAAACACATCGAGAGACAACAGCAACACAGGATGGGAAAAATATTTCAAAACGGTTGGTTATTAAAACCTGCCATAAAGAGCTCTGTCTCGAATCGACTTGGAACGTAGACATGTTTACGACTGTCACCACCTCGTGGGTCCGTACACCGACAGATTCTGAGACTGACGATGTTGTTACAACAACAACGATGTTTGGATTTCTACTTTTATCCGAGAAGACTTCAGCGTGCCTAAATGCAGAAAATCTATACTGCTTTGTTGTTTATCCGAAACTTTATAACCCTCTATGTCGATAAAGCTATGGATATAGTGTCGGTGGCTTCAGCGGTCTTGACAAATTAGACCCGTCAGCTTAATTTTGACGTTCCGATGTCGGCATCAAATACGCTTGTCAGAATTCCACCTCGGACTAAATTCCACGAAAAGACACAGGTTAGAAACTTAGTATTTGCCTCATTGTTGTCAGTAAATTAAATTACGATGTATTTCTAATGTGAATAAAGGAAGTACCTATTAAAGTATTCAATAAAAGCACACCATAAATTTGCGACGAGGAAGCGCAGTAATGATGTTAATGATTAGTTTGAGGTAATTTTCTCAACTCAACAAATGGTTAATGAACAACCTTCTGTATAACACTGAGAGGATTTTTTATTTCCTGTCACAATTTTGGCAGAAGTGTGTCTGGTAGTGGTATATGTAAATTATTTTTTTTTATTTGACCAGCTAGTCACTAGTCATTGTCAAGAATGTGTTCAAGGATGTCGATGTCTTCTAAGAAATAAAACAGTTACACAAGCCTGAATTTAAGAATATCTTGCTTTATACCTTGAAGATAACTAGTTTTCTATACTGAAATAATTTTGCTGCCAGACAAAAAGTATATTTCAAATGACCTGCTTCGTATCTGAACAAAATCACACTAACCTCTTCCACCCTCCCAAAAACGGAAAACCTGATCTAAAGAAAAAAAAAAAAAAAAAAAAAAAAATTACCTACCTACCGACCCAACTTCCTGAGGTAGGGTCGGGTTACAGCCAACAAACATATTTTTAAGGATGGCCTCATGCTCAGTGTCATATAGTTTACATTTGAAATCTGAATCTGTGGGTCATTCCTAATATCATTACATTATTTTGCAATATGTAATAAATAAAATGTGAAGTACGTATGCCACTGTAATAATAGATCAGGAGTAAAAATCATTAGGCTCCTTCTACGTCATAGCAATCAACATCTGTAAACATAACAAGTTTTAATGATGTACTGATTTTCGGACACAGCCACCTGGACCTTTCATCTCAAAATGAATAGGGTTCCTCTTTGTCCCATTGATAAGGTACACTCAAAGTGTGTTACCAATCCCTAAACCAGGGGTGTGATGTAATTTATTCCATGGTAACCCATTTAAAATACCATATTTTTTGTGTTTTTATTTTTAGGTTATACAGATTTGGTTCTCCCAGTCTTGATAAATTAATATCTTATCAATGCTCCTCAAGCTATGTACATATCCAAATGAGGGAGCAGATAGGATTTAATTTTAATTAGAGTGTGGTTCTCCTTAAACACCACCTTACTGAATCGACAAGTATGATTATAGGTGAAAACTGCCGGCCACGTGTCAAATCACAGTCAATGGTAGGTTTTTCGGTGCTTTCGTTATCAAGCGTGGGCGTGTGTCTGACCAGACGACAGTGACCACAGCCGAAAATGAACGATTTCCAGCATATCAATGACAGGTATGGTTACTGGTGTCCAGTCATTTTTTGAAGGACAGATACCGTACTATATTGTCACCAAATGTAGGGTTATTACTATTTCAAGTTAACAAAAATTTTAAACATTTTTGCGGCGCGAGGTGTTTTTAGGCGTTGGTAGACAGTCCATGGTAGGTATTAGCATCGAATTATAGAGTGAGGAAATGAACACAAAATGAACACGTGGGAACTTACTACCTGCCTCATGTATCACTGACTCATTCATCTCTCGATTCCTTCCACTTGTGTGTGTTTAAGAGAAATATGAACCATTAATAGTTTATTCTCTGTCTGTCTGATATTACGACAGTCCATTGTATCATCATCGGACCGATCGACAGTCCATGGTAGGTCAACATGCACTTGTGAATGATGCACAGAGAGCACATCGTCTGATCCAATGATTCGCCAAATGGACTGTTGCCAAGACAAATGGTAGCTACCATGGACTGTCGACATATCTGATATATAATCATATGTTGCCTCATTATAACATTGCAGCTGTTATGCGGCTTCAATGTGAAGTGATCCAACCTACAGTTCATGGTCACATGACAAATGGACTGGTGCATTCACCTATAATCATACTCGTCGATTCAGTAGGGTGAACACTGTCAAATCAAGTTTGCGGAACCTCTAGGCAACCCATTACCATTCACCATAACATCACTTCCCTGATCACCTGGAAATGGAGATATCGCAACTAACAAAAGCTAACAGATGAACAAGATGGAGAGAAGTTGCGATTGTAATATACAACCTCTTATTTTGACGGGCATATAAAATGGTGGGTTTGTCAGTATATCTGAATTTCTTATCATTAGAGGCTGTTGTCAAAACTTATATAGCATACGTATGGTGCTCAGGCCACCACACCATAGAAAGACACACACGGTGCCACTTTTAAAATAATGTCATTGCTGAAACTGATTAATTCTATTAAAATTTGGATGACATCCAAAGAACAATGTGCAGGAACATATAGAATAGTGCCAGTTGTTATAACCTCTTCGTCTGACCCTTATACTGGGCCTGTGTAGGGCCTACCAGGTTCTTTCAACTGGCGTGGTTTCTCTCCATGAAAGTGTGTGTGGACAACAGCCTGACAATATCAGCACCAACATGTACAATATATCACCGGGCTATCTTCACTTCATTCTCATAGCATCAGATTGCAAGCTCCTACGGTCAAAGTGCACCGACAGCTTTGGAGCAAATTCTGACATAAGGGGAACGTCTCCGCTCTAAACATAGAGAAACCAATCCCAGTGCATTTAATGGATGCTCGAATTTAACCAATCAGTGCAGTGCTAGTTAGACCACTTGTTATCATAGTCTGCCCAGGGTCTCAAATAATACAGGTAAAATTTTATGGTATATGATGTCAGCCGAGAGGTAGCTGTTTGTAGAGTCATGCTCAGTGTCATATAGGCTACATTTGTAAGTCTGACTCTGTATAGGTGTTACCTAAAATCGTATATTTTACCAATCAGTCTGATTTGTTTTAGCTTAAAATATAAAATAAATATAGCCTCACCTGTAATATGTAATAAATATAATTTAAAGTAGGCCTGTATTGCTTTGGTAATTCGATGGTCGGCCTACTTTAAATTTTATTTATTTCATATTATGAAAATAAGTCAAAAATATATTTTCAATATCCAAACTTGGAGTCCTTTGTTTTGACCCATTCAAAGTACAAAGATATACAGGCTTAAATAGGGTTCAAAATGTCAATGTGCCGTGTAATGGCTAAACCTAAGTTTCAACTTGCTGTGACTTATTATTTTCAAGTTATTTGAAACTTTCTGAATAAATGCACTAATTTGTTACAACCACACCAACAACAACATCACTGTCATACCAGCAGAGCCCACAGGACCGCTCTTAATTAATGTTGACTAGTCGATGTTGAATCGATGTTGTCGTTGTGCGTCTCTAAGAAGTCTAAGTGAATATCCAATGAATTAAAGAATAGCAACTTGAACCTGATGTTACCTAGATCTTAATATCGTAACTTTCACGAATTTCATAAATGTTCGAGAGTTATTTCACCAGTGTTGGCCATTGTCCGTGTCATTCCGGTATGCATACGCGCGTCAGCAATGGGTTGAGTAAAAATAGTCACCAAACGACTTGGTCGGAAACGGTTACATTTTGTGATTGTTAATGCTCGCGAAGCAGTGTACAGTTGAGATGGTTTATGGGGTTGGGTCGGGTATCGTGTCGTTGTCCTTGCGTTTTTTTCTGTTTTTTTGTTTGTTCTGTTTTTTTTTGCGGTCACCCCAACAATAGATATCGAAATATATCGAAATAAGCAAATCATAGTGACGTTCACAAGAGGTGACGTTAGAAACTACTATAAAGTTCGTCTTGCATATCAATTTGTTTAAGCGAATCGCACCGTTAACCCAGGCGCGGTTTAAATATTGAGGGTTTATGTGAACTCTTCAAACGGTGGGTATTGGACTTTTAGATTTGATTTGAGGTGCTACTAAGAATCTTGAAAGGGGTAGAATATTTCGCAATAAATCCTCTCCCCCCACTTTTGAAGACTCAACCATGCTCCGCCTAGTCCAGTATAGCGTGACACCAGGCTTTCGTTTTTAATATGCTGTTGTTAACTGACAAGCCTGGTATTATTGGTGTATGACGAAAGATAGCGCAGTGTTTTTCTTCATATGTTGGTGAGAAATACAACGGTTATTGAGCAATTGTGAATGAATGTGTGATGGAAAAGCTGAAGAAATCTGTGCTGTCTTTATTCCATTGTACCAGTTTTGATCGCAACACCACCCGTTTTATTGTGACAATGATACTCTGTAACATAATATGATAATTCCAGAAGGCCCCTTTGTGCGCAAGGGATTTCCCTCAAACCTTGCATACTATGCGAGGAGTTTTGTGACCACGTCATATACCCATATAAGGATAAGAATCAAAGTCCTTTCTTTTGTAGCCATATTGCGAAAGCAAATTCATCGCACGAAGAAAAGTCTCCAGATGTACAAGGTGCACTCTCTTGTTATTGGACGTGTCAGACTTGGAAATTACGTGATATGTATGCAGTAGGTATTGTTATTTGAAATTATCAAGGTGATTTGTTTTTACTATGAAAGCCGACGTGACTACCTGGCTTGTCAGTTAACAACAGCATATTAAAAAAAAGGCCTGGTGTCACGTTATACTGGACTAATGCTCCACTGCGCCTATTATTCATGCTATTTGCTGGGGTTTATTTTAGAGACTATTGGAGTGGATGTGAACAAGAATGACGGCTGAGAGGGATGTGAAGAGGTTAGCCCTTCTGCTCAGATCGCTCATTGGCGAAATGTTATATGGTACTCGCTATTGTTTACAGGTGATACTCGCTCTGGCCAGCATAGAATGATTGTCACAAGTAGTATATATAACTGATTTAAACTCAGGTTTTCCAGGGAGGTAACTCTTGGTTCCTTTTTTCCGCCAGGGGGCGCTCTTGTAGGTATGACGTCACTTCCGGTCTGGGTGAATGGGGCGTGATCTGTGAACATGATAGGATATGTACTGACCTGCCTGTGGGGGTTTTCCCGCCAGAATTTCGCTGACGTCTGCTTGGGCTGGGGGTTGTCACGTGCCGAACACCTGGCTCCCCGAATTGCAACATTGTTGCACGTTCGCTACAATGTTGCGGCATCGTGAACACCTGGTCTGGCGTCTGCGTGAGTGAGTTCACGTGCCGAACACCTGGCTCCCCGAATTGCAACAATGTTGCACGTTCGCTACAATGTTGCGGCGACCGTGAACACCTGGTCTGGCGTCTGCGTGAGTGAGCTCACGTGCCGAACACCTGGCTCCCGAGATCAAGGCATGTCCAGACTTGTTCTGGGTTGTACAGTTCTGCCATGCAGAGGACGGGTACTAGGAATGCATATTAAATCTATAGACAAAGTGTATGGAAATAGACGTTTTGGGGTCTAGGTGGGCCACTAGTGGGTCGATGGAGTCGTATTAGGTATCAATGTGAAGCATTCGTGAAGGCGCATCCCACTGGGTGGATGTGGGGTTGAAATATCGTCATTCTGCGCATCCGCGGTAGACAAAGGGTATGGAAATAGCCGTTTTGGGGTCTAGGTGGGTCACTAATGGACCGATGGGGTCGAGTGAGGTATCAATGTGGAGCCTATGTGAGGGGGCATCCCACTGGGTGGATGTGGGGTCGGAATATCGTCATTCTGCGCATGGGCAATAGACAAAGGGTATGAAAATAGACGTTTTGGGATCTAGGTGAGCCACTAATGAGCCGATGGAGTTGAGTGAGGTATCAATGTGAAGCATATGTGAGGGGGCATCCGATTGGACTAGTGTCTCGGCCGTTGCCAACATTCTGCACATGCGCAGACAGGGAATTCTGGGAAAAGGGTATGGAAATAGACGTGTTGCGGTCTAGGTGAGACCCTATTGGTCCGATGGTGTCGTCTGAGGTCTTATTTTGAAGCTCTCGTGGAGGAGCATCCGACTGGGCTCATGGTTCGTCCGTGTTCACGAGTCTGCGCATGCGTAGTCTGGCCGTAGTATAGAAAGCAGGTATTTTGGGGGTGCGTGGCTGTGTGTTTGACCCACCACTATGGGTCCGTGTTTGTGGTTTGGTGGTGTGGTTTCTGCGCACGGACGTCACTTCCGGGTTTCAGTAAAACTACCTCCGAACCCAGAAGAGTCCCAATTTTTCCCGTACACGTAGGGTCCGGATTTTCAACATCCAAGATTTCCCCGGCCCGGCCAGGCCCGCCCCGGCCGCAGCGCGCGCGCGTACGCGCTATCCGATCGCACGCGCGCGCGCGTCATCACCGGAAGTGCGCGGGAGAATGTCGGGTCAAAAGGTCAAAGGTCACAACCAGGTCAAAAGGTCAAAGGTCTCCCTTTCGGCAAGATTCGGCAACAATGTTGCGGCATCGATATACAGAGCTTGAACCCAAAAAGGTTATTGTAAATTAACCTGGGAAGGATGGGCAGTTCCATTTGCACCAATCAGCGGTCGAGAAAAAGAGCCAATGAGCGATCGATAAAAGAACCAATGGACGGGTACTAGAATTTCGCTCACGTCTCCGCCTACATCCGGGTACTAGAATGTTTTCGCCTACGTCCGCGCCTACAACCGGGTACTTCTATGTAGGTGTATAAAAGTGGGAATTTTTAGGGCATTGCTGCATTCATTGGCCTGCTTGACCTGACCAGTCTGAGCCTGCCTGACCAGCCTGAGCCTATCTCTCGAGAGGAGCTACTTTCCTGAGCCTCACAAGCATGAGCCTGCCTCACCGGAGCTATACCATGAAACGTGGAGAAAATTTTCCAGGGGATCCAGGAGCGCCTCCGGCGCTGTAATCTTTGTTGTTGTTGCTCTCTTTTTGCACTAACCCATCAGAATAGTACGTATCACGGACTACACCCGTAGAGCTACGTATAGGCGCGCATGTGTGACATGGTCTATAAACCACGTCCCTCTGGATCCCACACCTTCATTTCTACGGTTGCAGAGCCATGACGGAAATCCAGCCCTATGCGACTCGCATTTTACAGCATGCCACCGTGGTTAATTCACCCTCGGGTTACCGAGCAGTGGTTCGGTCAATGTTTGCAGATGGCGACGACAACGAGGGGCGACGCCAGATCCTGAAAGAGTTCACAGAAGCGGTCCTCGACAGAGTGCGCACGATGGAGAGGTGTGCTATCACCCACCACTACTGGACCATGACAGCCATCCTTGATGCCCGGATTATGGACCACGAGCGCTCACGCCGGAACCAGCGACGGCTCGTTGGCCTAGTAATGGTCTTTGCCCTATTGACCCTGACGCTGTGGCAATGACAGCGACAGAAAAAGAACGGCTCTTCAGAGCCTCCACAGATGCGCGTATGTGCAACCGATATATACGAGGGTCAGTCCGAGTGTGTGGCATTCACCGTTCGTCATTGGGTCAAGCATGTCACCAGTCCTACGAGCCATCCTTCCCCTTACACCCCGGGTGGGGTTACACGTCTATGAAGATAAAGTCACCCTCGTGGAAGACCGTGGAGATGTTTGCTGGTCGCCCGCTGAGACCGTATCTCATACGGTTACGCTACACCGTGACGGCTGAACCAAATTTAAACGGGTGTTGAGCGGTGAGCTCGACGGAAACCTCATCCACATAGACAATGCCATCTACGTACACCGTGGACCCTTCTTCCCACGCCTGGGCCGTTACCAAGACCCTACGCGAGGCTTCACCCTAGACCCCGATTTGTGGACAGCCTTCGAGAAAGTGGTGCCTATTGTGGACCAGCTGTTTACACCGGACGAGCGGTCAGCTGTTCAGTTGGAGTGGGCTCGTGCTTTGAGTGAAGCGGCGGCAGAACCCAATGAACAAATGTCTAGCAATGAAGAGGAGGCAAACGATGATGCCATTGATTATCCGGCTAGACTCAGTCAGCCCAGTGACATGACCACCCGATCCTTTGATCTCACGGGGTTGTCCCTATAAATACGAGAGACAGTCAAATCTTGTACCATTCACGTACTGACCATGACGGAGCATAAAATACGGGCGTATCTCAGCTTGACCCCCGAGGTCGTCCTGCACGTTTATGCGAATAAGGTCGATATCATGGAGGAGGGATCTGTGATGCGGACCCTACACAACCGTGCCCGGCTCACATTCGTCTGTCCCGAGAGGGCTGGACCAAATTCAAACGGGTGTTGTCTGGTGAACTGGACGGCGACCTCATCCACTTGTGTCACGATGTGTACATCCGACGCGGCCCCTTCTTTGCTCAATTGGCTCGGCTAGATGGGGGTACAGTCCATTTTACCCTTCACCCTGATCTATGGTCTGCATTGGAAGATGCCGTGGTAGATGTGGATCAAGTGCTTACGGAGGAAGATCGGTCATCAGACGAGTTGGACTGGTCATTTACCATGGACAATGTGCTGGCAGAAGCCAACGAAGAAAATCAGAAAGAAACTCCGGCCCAAGATATACCCGTTATAAATAAACGATAGAGCCAGGGTCCATCATCATTTGTCATCATGAAGAGCTGAGAGAAGGTGTTGGATAACTTATACTACAGTCCCGACAGTCCGGCGGCCTATAGTGCATTGACGGCTCTCTATCGAGCGGCCAAACCCCAGGGGATACAACGTGCTCAAGTCCTAGATTGGTTAAGAAAACTAGACACCTATACCTTACATCGAGCTGCCCGTCGCCATTTTCTACGGAACCGGGTCATCGTGGGAGGACTAGATGCCCAATGGCAAGCGGATTTGGTCGATATGAGCGCCTTTGCCAGACACAACGATGGGAATCGGTATATCTTGACGTGCATCGATATCCTGTCGAAGTATGCGTGGGTGGTACCCATCCGAACGAAAACGGGGGCGAATCTCATAGCGGCGTTCAAGGACATCTTCAAGACCGGGCGCAAACCCATGTATTTGCAAACCGACGAAGGCACGGAATTCCTCCACAGACCGTTCCAACAGTTTCTGAAAGCCCAGAAGGTGTTTTTCTTCCATACGTACAACGAGACCAAGGCTTCCGTGGTGGAACAGGACATTCAAAGGCCGCATGTATAAATATTTCACCTATAAGAATACAAGGCGGTACATCGATGTTCTCCCGAAACTGGTGAGGGGTTACAATCGAGCCTATCATCGAAGTATAGAGAGAGCCCCCATTACCGTGACCCAACGCAATGAAGCCCAAGTTCGGCGTGTCTTGTACCCCAGGCAATCGCAGCGAACGACGAAGGAGGTGTACAAGGTCGGGGACCCTGTACGGATCAGTAAAGTCAAAGGTCAATTTGAGAAAAGTTACTTGCCCAAACGACTATAAAGCCAGACACCACTACCGTCATCCTTCATTCCATGTTCGACCACGGTGCTATGGACAAGCAGCAGCTGCCTCTGAACACAGCGTCTCCCAAAAACGCGCAAAGCGCAAGTGGGCTTTGGGGTGATATTGCTAACCCTGCTGAGTGTGTTGTACGGAGGTGTGTTTTACGACGTAGCCTAGCCTATGTCAGCACGCTATTTAACCAACTTAGAACTCCAGCTGTGAGTGGCAGTGAAACCAGTCTACAGATAGCACCAGTCACCTCCGTGATCGAAACGAGCCCAGTCATCACCACCACCAAACCCCGTGTACAAGCCACATCGAGCTCCACACCGAGTATACAGTCAACACCTACACCAAGTACACTCACTACGTCTGAAAACCCACCGGATTTCATCCCTCACAGTGAACAGACGACGACCGACGTTATACCCACCACCATCATCACTCACAGTGAACAGACAACGACGACCGACGTTGTACCCACCACCACCACTCCAGTTCACTCGTATCAAATTTACAAGAGCGGGTTACCACGACAGCGCATACAGCTCGAACCATGGACCCTCGGTGGCAGCATCCCTTCACTTGCGTCATCGCAGGACCGACGGGCTCCGGCAAAACGCACTTCGTCAGGAAGCTCCTTCAACACGCCGACAGCATGATCACCCCACCCATTGCCCGAGTCGTGTGGTGTGACGGAGAATGGCAGGCAGCGTATGCAGCAATGCCCCACATCACGTTCGTGGACGGCCTACCCAACCTGGCCGATTTGGAACCCGACACCTTGGTGGTTCTGGATGATCTCATGGCGGAGACGGATGCGCGGGTCACCCAACTCTTTACCAAAGGCAGCCATCATCGACGGCTCAGCATCATCTACATTGTGCAGAATCTGTTCAGTAAAAACAAAGAACATAGGTACATCAGCTTAAATGCCCACTACCTGGTGGTCTTCAAACACCCGAGAGATACCACTCAACTGCTGCACCTGGCGAGACAGATGTATCCCGGCCGCACACCGTTTGCGTTGGAAGCCTTCAAAGATGCGACAACCCCTCAGCACGGGTATATGCTCTTCGACCTCAAGCAAGCCACCCCCGACCACCTTCGACTACGGACCGGCATCTTTCCCGGAGAGACCCACCACGTGTACATGCAAAAATAATGTAACCACACCCACAATGGCACCCCCAGCTGGAGTGTGTGTTTGATGATGGAGATAATAAAAAGAATTAGTACCACAGCATGGTTGACTTTGTCTCTGTTCTCTGAGGTAGATAAAAAGAGCAGAGTTGTGAGTTCTAGCATTAGTTGTACATGATGTCTGCGCGAGTACGGAAGCACGCTTCGACGCTCCGTGTATTGAAGACGGCCCCACCCGAGTTGGTACGAACCATTGTACGCGGTGCGGACCCTGACCTTGTACGCTGTCTGTGCGAGATCGGGTACAACCTGTTAAAAGGCAACGTTCCACTGACTCCGGCTCAGAAGACCAAGTTGGCCAAGCATAAGACAGGTCTCCGAACCCTAGTCCAGAAGCTAGTCTCTCAAACACAAAAGAAAAAGGTGTTACAGAAAGGCGGCTTTCTCGGGGCCACCTTAGCACCGTTGGCCGCTTCCGTGTTGAGTCCAGTATTGGGTGGACTCTTCGGGCGACAATGAACCACACGAAAAAAATGGTTCTCGTCGAACCACGGTTCCTTCAAAACCTCCAATCGCCCTACCCTGTTCCACCTACGGTGAAGACCATAAACACCCTCGATGAAGAGATGCAACAGATCTTACAGAGACCGGGGTTAAGCGACAGTGAGAAAGTACAACGGTACAATGAGACGCTTCAACGGTACATGACGTTCATGGACCAATACAAAACCCTCCCTACCCTACCACCACCACCACCACGCGACACACCGCCGACCTCAGCACCGCTCCAACAGCCGCCATTACCAGGGGTACCACCTACAGCCCCACAGTGGGTGGAAGACGAAGTGCTGAAGAGTGTACCTGCATCGTTCAAGAAACAAGCTGGCCTGGTTTTACAACGGATGAAACAGAATCCTAACATGACTTGGAATGATAAAGGCGAACTCCTGGTACAGAATCAGGTGGTCCCCGGGACCCACATGACGGATTTAGTGAATGACCTGATGCGTCAACGCAGGTCGCACACGGATCCTCGAGGATAGGAGGTATTCGCTCAAGGCTTGAAAGACATGCATGTACCACAGGAATTGGTGGGGAATCCCCACCGCTGGGCCTTTATGCAGCGGACCCAGCAATCGCCGAGCGGCCCACTATCTTCTTGGGAAGCCGAATAGGAACCGGTGTCACCCCCCAAAACACCACCACAACGGGCACCTTCTTTTCAGGCCTTTAAAAAACCATCCTCGATCCGGACATCCCACATTTCCAGAGCCGTGACACGTAGCAAGTCACCGCGACGAACACGACGTCGGACACAACCGCCCAAGGCCTGGAACACCTATTAAAACCAACAGCAGCAGCAGCAGGACAGCTCAGTCGCCATGTTTTACCTCACCCTACCCAGTAACAGTTCGCTGGATGTGTTTCCTGACAACACCTTGGCCAAGTACGTCACCCAGTTACCGCAGCCGTTGCATTTACCTGGGCGATGGGAATGTGGCCTCGTGGATATCCAATACCCTTACTCGTGATACAACGTGCGAGCCAATGAAGTGTGGTACGAGGTGACCTACGAAGGCAAAAACACCCGACTCACCCTCCCCGAAGGCCAATACGATCCCCCAAGGAGTTCATGCAGGGGCTGACAAGCCTGTTGCATTATACGGCTCTACGGGAGGTCACGAATGTTTCAAAACCCATCAAATCCTTTCCCTTCAAGAATCACGTGGACTTCGATTACAACGCACACAACGACAAGGCACAGATCCTCCTCACCGCCAACATGAGTGTCGTGAGTCCTATCCTACAGCAAATGCTGGGTCTCGCTCACGCGACCTACACGGGTCCATCCGAGGACCATGGCCAGATCCGGATGGATATGAAGTCGGGTGTGTACGGACTCTACGTCTACTCGGACGTAGTCGACAACCACATCGTGGGCGATATCAACACACCTCTGTTACGGGTGGTCCCCATTAAAAAGACGTATGGAGATCAAGTCACCCACAATTTCACTCACATGCTCTACCTACCCGTACGACAAACCGACGTCAACACTATCACGGTGGATATAAGAGATGACACGGGACGACCGGTGGTATTCGAACGAGGAAAAGTGGTGCTGACACTTCATTTTCGACAAGCACGTGCTCTCCACTTTGTATAATGAAGGTCCCTTACGAGTGCGATGCACGCAGCTATATGGACTATTATGCCCAACAGGCCGGGAGTGGCGTTCCCGTCTTTAGTGGTGCACGCAAGCAACGAGGACATGGGCTGGGGAACATTACTCGGAAGCATCGTCAAAACGTTCCTGCCCTTGGTGACGCGTGGGGTGAAAGCAATCGGCAAACAAGCGGTACGCAGTGGACTGCAAGTGGCCGGTGATGTCTTGGGGGGTACGGCACCCAAAGAAGCCTTGAAACGGCGGGCCAAAGAAGCAGGAGGCGTCTTGGTTGCCAAAGCACAACGCACCGTAGGGAATAAAAGACCTGCACCACCGAGACCACTCACCAGTCGACGACCGACCCAGCGACGACGCACGTCGAAGACCCAGGATATCTTTTCTTAAACATGTCCTTGATCCACGCAGAGTCCTGCCCCTCCACCAACAGTGAATTTGATTTGTGGACCGTGCCGCCCACACAGACCAGTGCCGAACAAGGATTATGGGTGGAGCATCTCCCGCTCTCCAGCATCAACGAAACAGGGCCCATCGAGTTCACCATCAGTAATGCGGATACGGCCTATGTGGATTTAGCCCATACATACTTGTATGTGAAAGCCAAGGTCGTCAATGGGATGGCTCCAGAATCATCCAAGCTGCAACGGTGGGCCCGACGAATCTCTGGCTGCACTCGATGTTTCAACAGGTGGATATTTTTCTCAGCGACAAACTCATCAGTGACTCGACCAACACGTACCCCTATCGAGCCTACATCGAGACGCTGTTGTCGTATGGACGAGAGGCTAAAAAATCTCAGCTGACAGCCGCTTTATTCTACCAGGACACAGCCGAGCACATGAGCACGGTGGACAATGAAGGATATAACAAACGGAAGGCTTTCCCCGCCAACGGCGCCTCGGTGGATCTCATGGGTCGACTGCTCGCAGACTTCTTCATGCAAGACCGGTACCTCTTGAACAAGATCCTCATCAAAATCCGATTGATACGGGCGCCTCCGACCTTCGCCTTGATGGCCACTGACGTAGGCGGACATGCAGCCGACTATAAGATTGTCATCCAAGACGCAGTCCTGTATGTCCGAAAAGTGAAACCGAATCCAGCCGTTCAACTGGGACACCTCAAAGCCTTGGAAACAAAAGCAGCCCAGTACCCTATCCGACGTGTACAAACCAAAGTGTTCTCTGTGCCTGCTGGAAATATGAGCGCCAACAAAGAAAACCTGTTCCTGGGGGAACTACCCAAGCGATTGATCCTGGCCTGTGTGGAAAATACCAGTTTCAGCGGAGCCTACCCAGAGAATCCGTTTGACTTTAAACATTTCGGCATCAATTTTGTGACCCTGCATGTGGATGGACAACAGGTCCCAGCCACGGCCTTAACACCGAACTTTGGGAGCAGGAATTTCATTCGAGCCTATCAGAGCCTGTTTACAGCCACCGGTCAAATCGACCAGGACGAAGGGAATATGATCAGTCGGGAGGACTACGCGAACGGATACACGTTGTTCTGTTTCGATCTGACCCCCACCTTAGAGAACGACCATCAGCTGGCCCTGGCCAAGCAAGGCAATTTACGGTTGGAAATCCACTTTCCACGAGCCCTCGGGACCACCGTCAATGTGATCTGCTACGCCGAGTTTGACAACATCATTCAAGTGGACAAGGTGCGCAACTTCCTGTGTGACTTCTCCACCTAACATGGATACAGACCAGATAACCACCGTGCTGCAGAATGACCCGGGGACACGTATGGTCTTTCAAGGGGTGTTCGCCGGAGATGTGTTCCCATTAGACCGTGTGTATCCTGCCGCTTACGTTCTCATCACGGACCCGATGGATCGGCCCGGTGAACATTGGGTGACCGTGTACTTGACAGAAGCGCAGGGCGAATACTTTGACCCGTACGGCCTACCACCCCTCCATCCCGATTTAACAGACTTCATGGATCAAGGCACAGAGACGTGGTGTTGGAACAGTGAAACGTTGCAAAGCCTGACCAGTAGCGTGTGCGGACAATATTGCTTGTTTTACCTGTACCATCGATGCCGGGGCAGAACCTTATCTACCATCGTACAGATGTTTGACGAGTACCCCAAGGCCGAGGACCGCGATGTACTCGTATATGACTGGGCCGCCCATCATTACAATGTACAAGCCCTGTTCTGGGCTTAAGTTCTTTCAATGTACAAGCCCCCTGTTCTGGGCTTAAGTTCTTAAGCCCCCTGTTCTGGGCTTCAGTTCTTTCAATGTACAAGCCCCCTGTTCTGGGCTTCAGTTGTCACGTGGTTGTTCTCACGTTCTTGTTGTTAGTTATTGTTGAATAAAAAACAAAATGAAATCTCACCAAAAAAACCCTGTCTTGTGTGTTTTCTATATGAGCATAATGCAGGAAACTGGCTTTGAACACCGTATTAGCCAATCAGTGACCTAGAATGGGGCCAAAGGTAACCCATCCATGTCCAGAAAACATTACCCGGGTGTACAAGAACCCGGATGTAGGCGCGGACGTAGGCGAAAGCATTCTAGTACCCGGATGTAGGCGCAGACGTGAGAGAAATTCTAGTACCCGTCCATTGGTTCTTTTATCGATCGCTCATTGGCTCTTTTTCTCGAGCTTGACAACACCATTCAAGTGGACAAGGCGCGCAACGCCCTGTGTGACTTTGCCACCTAACATGGATACAGACCAGATAACCACCGTGCTGGAGAATGACCCGGGGACACGTATGGTCTTTCAAGGGGTGTTCGCCCGAGATGTGTTCCCATTAGATCGTGTGTATCCTGCCGCTTATATTCTCAACACGGACCCGATGGATCGGCCCGGTGAACATTGGGTGGCCGTGTACTTGACAGAAGCGCAGGGCGAATACTTTGACCCGTACGGCCTGCCACCCCTCCATCCCGATTTAACAGACTTCATGGATCAAGGCACAGAGTCGTGGTGTTGGAACAGTGAAACGTTGCAAAGCCTGATCAGTAGCGTGTGCGGACAATATTGCTTGGTTTACCTGTACCATCGATGCCGGGGCAGAACCTTATCTACCATCGTACAGATGTTTGACGAGTACCCCAAGGCCGAGGACCGCGATGTACTCGTATATGACTGGGCCGCCCATCATTACAATGTACAGGCCCTGTTCTGGGCTTAAGTTCTTTCAATGTACAAGCCCCCTGTTCTGGGCTTAAGTTCTTAAGCCCCCTGTTCTGGGCTTCAGTTCTTTCAATGTACAAGCCCCCTGTTCTGGGCTTCAGTTGTCACGTGGTTGTTCTCACGTTCTTGTTGTTAGTTATTGTTGAATAAAAAACAAAATGAGATCTCACCAAAAAAACCCTGTCTTGTGTGTTTTCGATATGAGCATAATGCAGGAAACTGGCTTTGAACACCGTATTAGCCAATCAATGGCCTAGAATGGGGCCAAAGGTAACTCATCCATGTCCAGAAAACATTATCCGGGTGTATAAGAACCCGGATGTAGGCGCGGACGTAGGCGAAAGCATTCTAGTACCCGGATGTAGGCGCAGACGTGAGCGAAATTCTAGTACCCGTCCATTGGTTCTTTTATCGATCGCTCATTGGCTCCTTTTCTCGACCGCTGATTGGTGCAAATGGAACTGCCCATCCTTCCCAGGTTAATTTACAATCCCCTTTTTGGGTTCAAGCTCTGTATATCGATGCCGCAACATTGTGTCCGAACCTTTTAAGGGAGACCTTTGACCTTTTGACCTGGATGTGACCCTTGACCTTTTGACCCGACATTCACCCGCGCACTTGCGGTGATGACGCGCGCGCGCTGCGGCCGGGGCGAGCCGTGCCGGGCCGGGCCGGGGAAATCTTGGATGTTGAAAATCCGGACCCTACGTGTACGGGAAAAATTGGAACTCTTCTGGGTTCGGAAGTAGTTTTAGTGAAACCCGGAAGTGACGTCTGTGCGCAGAACCCACACCACCAAACCACAAACACGGACCCATAGTGGTGAGTCAAACACACTGCCACGCACCCCAAAATGCCTGCTTTCTATACTACGGCCAGACTACGCATGCGCAGACTCTTGAACACGGACGAACCATGAATCCATTCGGATGCTCCTCCACGAGAGCTTCAAAATAAGACCTCAGACGACACCATCGGACCACTAGGGGCTCACCAGACCGCAACACTATTTCCATACCCTTTTCCCAGAATTCCCTGTCTGCGCATGCGCAGAATGTTGACAACGGCCGAGACACTAGTCCAATCGGATGCTTCTTCAAATATGCTTCACATTCATACCTTACTCAACTCATTAGTGGCTCACCTAGATCCCAAAACGTCTATTTTCATACTCTTTGTCTATTGCGCATGCGCAGAATGAAGATATTCCGACGCCACATCCACCCAGTGGGATGCCCCCTCACATAGGCTTCACATTGATACCTCACTCGACCCCATCGGTCAATTAGTGGCCCCCCTACACCCCAAAACGGCTATTTCCATACCCTTTGTCTACCGCGCATGCGCAGAATGACGATATCTCAACCCCACACCCAGCCCGTCGGATGCGCCTTCACGAATGCTTCACATTAATACCTAATACGACTCCATCGACCCACTAGTGGCCCACCTAGACCCCAAAACGTCTATTTCCATACACTTTGTCTATAGATTTAATATGCATTCCTAGTACCCGTGCTCTGCATGGCAGAACTGTACAACCCAGAACAAGTCTGGACATGCCTTGATCTCGGGGAGCCAGGTGTTCGGCACGTGAGCTCACTCACGCAGACGCCAGACCAGGTGTTCACGCTCGCCGCAACATTGTAGCGAACGTGCAACATTGTTGCAATTCGGGGAGCCAGGCGTTCGGCACGTGAACTCACTCACGCAGACGCCAGATCAGGTGTTCACGATGCCGCAACATTGTAGCGAACGTGCAACAATGTTGCAATTCGGGGAGCCAGGTTTTCGGTACGTGACAACCCTCAGCCCAAGCAGACGTCAGCGAAATTCTGGCGGGAAAACCCCCACAGACAGGTCAGTACATATCCTATCATGTTCACAGGTCACGCCCCATTCACCCAGACCGGAAGTGACGTCATACCTACAAGAGCGCCCCCTGGCGGAAAAGAGGAACCAAGAGTTACCTCCCTGGAAAACCTGAGGTTAAATCATTTATATATACTACTGTCACATAAAATTACAATGTTATGTTATAAGTCTCACTAAGAAACTCGGGCTATGATAGGTGGTAAGTAGTAGGAAACTGTGAAATTCCTTAGCAAAAATGAGGGTGAATCGTGAGGGTGATGACGCTATATCCGGTGACGTCACTTCCGGGTCATAGGTCTCATTCGGATCAAAAGTCACGTCCGGGTCAAACGTCCCTTTCGGTCACGTTATGGCCCAGGAAGAGTACGCTTCAGTTATTTCAATGTTAATCCTAATGGGCAACCCAGTCATGGACATTTGTTTTCTCTGTCTCACGCCCGGCGCTGTAGACAATGACCTGTTCAATGTTATTCCCAATGGGGAACTCATGAACATTGTGGTATGGAGTGTGACACCTTGTTTACCATTTCATGTTGTTTCTGTCATACTCGTTCTTGTCTGTTATTTGTATTCTCGGCTGTTCTTGTCCAATCAGAAGCCACCATTTGGTGTTGTGTCAATCTTCGATCATGTTCGCTTTTTTCCGTTGGATGTATCCCTAATCATTTGAACGTCAGCTGTGCACGTCTTTGGAACGTAACACAGTAACGCCCGCCAACGCCTAGCTTAATGCTTCATCACCCTGGTCAATACCGACGGTCACGGATGTACAAAGGGAAGCAACTTTACCAACGTCACGGCAGAGGGCGTGACTGCTTGGGGGTCAGATCGAAGATTGTTAACATGGTGGATCAAAGGAAATTGACGCAAAACGGTTTCCAGTTCGATAAATGGGCGGTCAAAATGAAGTTAAAACAGATGTACTGCAGAGTGACTATCCTAACATATTGACAGACACACGAGGCGCTCTTGTTGTATGATGTAAGATATATATTTCTAGTCCAAATGAATTGAAGAATCTGGTATGTTCTTCTGTGACGTCGATCATTCGCTATGACGTTGCAACAATCCATATTGTGATGACGCCACTCGCGATACCATTGTTGGCGGTCCAAATAACAAACGTCACAAGAGAACGTCATAATACAAATATATCAAAATGTATATATTCGTAGCGTCGCAAGCTATCGTGTGGCTGCAGGATAAATCTGACCCCCTCTGCACTCCGCCCTCTACCGGTATGTCAGCAAAGTTGTTCCCCTTTACGTATCCGTGACCGTCGGTATTAGCCCGGATAATACGTTTACGTTAATCATATACTTCCGTTACCACAGAATGATGAGAATTCTGCTGGAGGTATGGTGGGTGACAAGGTACAGACTGTTGAAAAACAAGGCACAGACTGTTAAGAGTGGAGAGGTAACAGAGATGGGAAGGCGTAGATTGGAGAGAAACCCACAGATTGTTCCATTGCGTGAGAAGGTGTAGACTGTGGAAGTTGTGCCTAAGGGTAAAAAGACTGTTCCAATCATGTGCGACGCTGTCGTGTTGTGCAGGAAGCGACGGAGGTGTTAGGGATTTGATATTTTGGGAACATCATGATGTCTAGCCGGCATTATTGAACACTGTTGACCGCTTCTCTCTTGCAGGAAACTAGCCTATGTTTATGTACTATGATTTTCTTTTTCAATTTGGTGCTACTGCTGTTATATGGAATAGGTCTTTGGAGTATGGATGCGGATAATCTTCAATGAACGATGTAACGTGTGGTAAAATACATACAGTTAAATCACAATGTAACTGAAGATAATATACCCCCCCCCCTTTCCTTGAGACAAAGCAAAACTACTTGTTCTTTGTGTTTCGGTCAGTTATGGTTCATCTTGTTAGATGGTCATTGTTAGACAGATATCTATGCTTTTCTTTAATCGCATTATCTGTGAATATAAATGTACAGATCTTAGATAACTGAGTATATGGAACAATTTATTGTGTGAATGTCAGTCCGTGTTCACGTCACGCTAGGTGCAAGTTTTGGTAGACAATCGCATGACGTCACCGCTCCAGCTATATCACGTTGTTGTCAACCGGCTGTGTGTTCGCGGTGGTCGCAAATAAATTGCTGTTTTGTCTATTTCCAAGTAACGTAAACCTTCATTCCTTGCATTTAATATTACTAGAATGTATTGTGAACCGTTCTGTATAAATTTATATGTAAGTGTCATAGAGATATTGCTGTTTTATCGGTTTTATGAGTATGTCGTCTGCTAGCGTGTTTCATGTCGCGTGGGCCATGCGCAAGGCCTAGTGCAGAATAGACTTCTAGATGCAGGTACCGATTATGTGAACCAGTGAAAGGGTTATTTAGGACAACAATCTCTTTACAAGAATAAGATAACAAATAAGTATTTTGGTCTAAGTCATTACTTGGATTTGTCGCTGAACCAGTCATTTCTTGTTAATCCTGATAGTCTTAATATATTCATTGACCCCTAAAACCTGTGTATAGACACCAAAATCATGACTCTAGCATGAATAATAAGGGAGGTACAGACTTTCATTGGCGTGGCGGCCATATTGGACGCCATTTTGGATTTTTTGCTGAACCAATCATTACATGTTAATTCTGATAGTCTTAATATGTTCCTTGACCCCTAAAACCTGGGTATAGACACCAAAATCATGACTAGCATGAATAATAAGGGAGATATGGTCATTTTATGGTTATGGCAGCCATCTTGGACGCCATCTTGAAAAAAACAGCTTTCCGGGGCTCACACTACACTAAACTTTTTGTATGTTGTTTTTGACCACTCTAGCAACAAAAACCGTTGAAAAAGCTTTTGTTGCAATTTGTTGGAGGTTAAACCATATATTGACCCGTATTGACAGTGACAGCGAACTAGAGATCAGGACACAAATGCAGCTGAGCCGTATCAGCGTTTGTTTTATTATTTCTTAAATCACTCATATCATGGAGTTAAATATAGATGGAGAGACAACTCCGCCAGCCGTCGGTCGCTGACCCGTGAGGTCGCCCGCAGAGCTATTGTATTCTGAATGGCCGTCAGTCACGATCTGTCCGTTTGATGTTCAATGTATGATTCCGCCGACCGAGTCGTTGGTTCTTATTCGCCGCAGAAAAACATCAACGGAAGTTGAAATTAAAAATGCGCAGTAGTTCTATGTAAAAATAACGATGCATTAATTATGCGCAACACAAATATTAGGCAATTTGAAATAATACTGAATATGAGCATATTTCATTGATCAGAATATGACCATTCATAGCTTAGTTACAGGACTTTGGAATTATACTGTCGTTTTGTATATTTTATCGTTTTTCTACAATTTCCGCATTTCTCAACAAAAAAATTTGCACGGAACTTGGTATAAGTACAGCGAATGTGGAAACGAATAGCACATGAGGGACCGGTTGGACTAGCTAAAAAAATAAACGATAGAAAAATTCTCAAAAACCCCATTTAAAATACATGGGCAAATTTTGCCACGAACAGAAAATACATCATTTTCACTGCCGAATTAACAGAATTTCCGCATTTCAAAAATGACACATTTTGTGCTTGCGTTCAAGATCAAATAAAAGAGTACATATCAGTCTTTACCATTTTAGGGACCGGAAGCCTGAATTTGGATAAAATGCAATATTGTAAACACTAGATTGGTCTTTTTTCGCTTTTGCGCTGCCTCAGCCAAGGCAATGAGTCAGCCAAGCCGTTTTACCCCCTGCGTGCTAATCGCTGATTGATCTTCAATACTTGTGTATTGAAGATCACTTCTGGCCCGATGGGGTTCTTGACGGGCATCGGTATTAAAGCTATTATATAGGCTGACGAATATCAACAGTTCATTTTATTCTAATTACGTTATACCATGGAGTTAAATAAGACTTATTTAACTCCATGGTTATACTAACTTAAAAAGCTTGAGATCAAGTAAGCATATTATGCTAAAATAAACAATCTCGTTAACGAAAACGAGGAATGGTTCCCTGGTGAGTAAAAATAATTTCTACCCAATTATTAAGGCAAAAAGAGGATTTGAGAACGGGAAGCATAATAAACACATCCTGTATCTATTACAAATGAATATGGCCTCTATATTGTATACGGTGAGCGTGTGCTGCTAAAATTTTGATATATAAGAGCTGAAAATACATGTTCGAAAACTTATTTACGAAATTTTCTGACCAAGAGCAACACCTTCAGCACAACGAAGATATTCTTTCTCACGGCAGAAAAATGGACCTGCATGTGGAACAACTTCGGTTAGCCTGTCGCTTGTGTGCGGGGACCGAAAGCTTGTATCCTTTCGATAGAAACCCGGTTCCGAAACACAAACTCAAGAAACAAATCTTGCAGGCGTGTGGCATAGATATCCAGCGTGATATCGATGACGTTCATACACCATTTCTTTGTAACCGCTGTCGTATGAAACTGACGAAATACAAAAACACTCTACGGAAGTACAAGACTGCCGATATCTCTCTCTCGCCTCCAAGTTTTGAGCCTCACAGCGACCGTTGCAAACTCTGCGAGCGGGTGAGCAAAACATTTACAGGTAAAACCTTATAATAGAAACGATGTAAGTGATGAGCCTATCACTGTTGGGTCAAAATGGTCTCTCTTTCCCTCCATGGTCAAACTCAACACTTCCCGGCGGCGTGCACAGCGGGCGGCTAAGTACCAATTCACATTTCCAATACACTCAACTTATAATAGCTTTGATGACGTCGATGGGGCGCATGCGCGGGAAACCGACAACTGCCGAACATGACCGAACTTGCTTTAATCCCCCAAATACACACAGGCTAATCTGACGAATCCCTGCTGTGGCGGAATCGTACATTGAACACTTTAATCTGGCGGAGTTGTCTCTCCATCTATATTTAACTCCATGCTCATATAGACTCTTTTAATTAAAACCTTGCAAAACAGCATAACACCAAAGATATGATGGATAATTCTCAAGATTTAGAGAAATCTGTTTTCTTCAATTCTCCATAGACATTACAAATACAACAGCATTTTGCACACTTGATAGTAAAAACACCTAAACTGTTCAAATAGAATTGCCCAGCCTTTGTGCTCATTGTACCTGTGGTGGAGACAGTTCCACTGTTCAGTCAGACAGGGTTGCAAGGTCTTGCAGGCTAAAGCATACACCCAAGTTCATATGCAAATATTCTTCCAAAGCCAAAGAAGTAGGAAACAGTGAAGGAATCAATACACTGGGCTTGTAAATGCAGGTCACCTGTAGAATCCAGATCCCAATTTTTATGCAAATACTCAAAGCCCCAAACAAAAGTTTCTGCCAGTCAAGATTGTCAGAAGCAGCCTGCCACTCATTTACATTTCAAAGACATCTTTCCTGAATAGATTGCAGTCACTGGCCTGATACAATGACTTTGGCTTAAATGCCTATCTGACGTGTGTAATGAATATTCAACCCCAAAATACTTTTGGAGAATTCAAAAACAAATTTTCAATATATTTTCCATTATACTGTAAATGTTAAATAATCTGATTAGTTAATACGCATAAAAATGTGTTGCTTTCTTATATCTCTTTGACATGGGTGAAGCATTTCTTGGAAATATGTTTCAATATTGCTGTGCACATGGGAGCTCAAGCTTGTATCTTTGTTATATTTTGAGTGCCTAAATGGATGCCAGCACAAAGGCCTTAACACAATTTTGCGATAAAAGGGCTTCAAGACAATTCATTTCTGTTGGGAATCAACACCATTTTGTGTTAACTCAACATATGTACACAAAATCGCGTCGATTTCAACACAAATTAGTGTTGCTTTTAACACAATTTGTGTCATTTTCCTGAAGTAGGCTCTCATTTGCAAATTGTCCGGTAGTCAGTGAGTCTGTCAGTCTATCCGAATCCTTTCGTCGACGAAATGAGCATCATCCGAACGCATGGCACGATCATACGTAGAAACTTCTGCTCGTAGTGAAACGTGAAATGCCCTTAGCAAGCCAAGATGCGAAATGAGAAGAACCATTGACATTATAACCTTGATTTTTGGCATGAAGGTGCATTAGGGGAATGTTACCAGCAAGTTCTGAGCTGACCTACTTTTTATGAAAATTTTACCTACTGAGGTGACCAATAAAATTACGCTTGGACCCTCAAGTCATCTTCCTCACCCTACTTCGTAGGTTCTGTGACGTTAGTCACACTACTCCCGTTCAGTACAATTCAGGTGCTGAAATGGCTTCAAGACAATTTTTTCTCAGTGTATCGGTACGTAGATCTCACTTAGGCACTCCTGACATGATCAAGGAATCACGGTTTGGAAGGTACCTAACATTTTCAAATGCTCGTTATTGAAAATGTTTCCCGTCTTAGCAGACTTTCTACACCTTATCGTTAGTTACTGATGTCAAGTTTCAAATAAAGTATAATATCCTCCAGAATCCGTTTTGGCCAGTCTTGCCCGAATAATGTTTCCGTTATATAATATTCGCAAATCGCATTGAAAGTCATCCGTTTTGGCCAGTCTTGCCCGAATAATGTATTTGCTGTTCTGTTTCCATCTGATTATTCTAAAATGTCATCTTTTACTCTCCGCATACAGTACCAAAGGATGAGTTTTTTCTGCACTCATATACTTCCCCCTTCCAAGACAAATACACAAAAACAGAAAGGTTATAGATATATTTGTATACCGTATACTACGTACGACATCGATACTGAATATTTTAACATCAGATTCTGTTTCATAATAAGGGGTGTTGCAGTACTTAGGTCCGTATAAAATGAATTTCGAATGAATTGTATTGTCCCAGATTGTACTAATACACTCATTATATATACAACATATATATACGTATAAAATGAAGTCTATTCCACAATCATAATATTCGGATTTCTTTTCTCCATAAATCAAGGGGCCCTCCCACTCAAGTGTCAAATTGCTGATCGTTATGCGCGGCCAGTGACAGGCCGGTATATAAAAACGAGGCTGATATGACGTCACGAGTAATGCATATTCATTTTCATGAAACCTACTCCTGACGGACGGAAAAAAGTGGCTACCTTTGTTATGATGTCTGACAGTTTTACGTATCTACGGTGGCCCATATACACCAAACCGAAATAGCATAAATACGTAATCTAACAGGAATTGCACTTTACTTGTTCCAAATTGTTGTATCGTGTACATTAGGTAATTCACATGATTTCTTATGATATCTCGGAGTGTTGATGGCGTAGCAAATATCTACGGTGGCCCGTATTCACCATAGTGAGGTAGCATAAATACATCAGATTATGTGTATCGGACTAGATCGTTCGAAATTGATTTAATCATGCAGTCAAAATGTTTACTTGCATTTATTATGATATTTGGAAATTTTGATGACGTAGCAGATATCTACGGTGGCCCGTATATAACATACTGATGTTGCATAGGTACACTATTGAAAATTATTGTACTCGTTCTGTATTAAATTCACCCGGTTATCCCTTGTACGGAGTCAGATAAAATGATAACAGAAGACATGTTATTGAGTGTAACCATGGTAACGAATCATTTTTTATTTCATTTCACATAACTTCATACTGATAATTAAATAATCGCATTACGTCACCGCTCCAGCTATATCACGTTGTTGCCAACCGGTTGTGTGTTCGCGGTGGTCGCAAATAAATTGCTGTTTTGTCTATTTCCAGATACCCTGTGTTGTCAAATCTTTGAACTCGCAACCCCCAGCCCAAGACTGTGTAACAACGACAGCTGAATTATGAATGACGAACCAGACGCTCGTAACGTGAGACTGAGTCTGTTGAACATGTCACGGTGGCCTCTGGCTTGGATCCTCCAGGTGAACAGAAAAGTGAGGGAGGTGATTCCCAGGAGACTGTTAAACATGTGATGGTGGCCGGCGTCTGGCTTGGACCCTCCGGACACTCCCGAGGCTGTGTGTTATTGGGGAGAGGAAATAGATGGTGGAGATCTGGTGCGAACCCCTCTTCAACCTCGTTAAAGAATGTGACGATCTCTCCTCCCGAGAGTATGAACAATCGGATTCTTCCGATGTTGAGACCATATCGCTGTGCATTCACTGAGAAGTCGTGATTTCGTTCAATGATGGTGTTATGATAGAGGCTTTGTTCGGGGTTTCTATAAAGTGCCCGAGTCACCTAAACCCGAAAGATTTATTTGGCACTGTGAGGTTGAGTTTGAGGTACACCTTGACAATTATATGTAAATGGTGGCTGCATTTAGAGGGCGCCACCGTCTCATAAGAGGTTGGTTGACAATGATTGATTTTTCATGTAATTTTATTATTTTGACTCATTTCATTGTAAGATTTTTGATAGATTGGTTATATGTTCTTCGATAGAATTTGATATTGGTTGTCGCCATATTGCTGAAATATTGTGGACGCGATATCTGATTCTCTCGCTCTCTTTATCCCAGCCGGCGTCCTCGATCGCCACAGCGCTTGCAGTCGTAGTCACAATACGGTCCCAAAAGGTGGGTTCCTTTTCTTTCTCGTTGTTTACATCACCCTAGCTATCAGGGAATGAGGCTTCGGTAACACTGGCTTGACACTCTGCATTGTTTTCATACCCATGCCAGCACTCCAGATAAGGGGAGTATTGGCGTAATTTACGCATACAGAAAGGTTAAAAACGCATGCGAGGTGAAAATAGGGAGTACCAAATACTCCCAATAAATAACCGATTCGCAGAGTCGGTAGATTATGTTCTACACAGATATCATATAGTTTATTCAAAATACCCTTACTACCGGATTTGACCTTAGCGTAACAACCAGCCATTGCTCGTCAGACGATCAGCGAGAGTGTGACTTCCCCTTCGCGATAATGTCAAGAACATATAAAATTACGTTCTCTTTTTGCAAAATTAAAGGAAGAGACCGCACAAGACATAGTCCGGCGGACAATTGATGACATTAAAAATAATGTCGTGGAGGAGTGTGCGAGTAAAACTTCCTCGAAAAATTATACACAGGCACAGAGTTGAGCGAAGGCACTCAATGGGAGTGGATTTCGAAATATCCATGGCTCATGATGGTCGGGCCTTCGTGTAAGCCGTCACGAGTGTACATGTGTAGCTGCAGCACTAAATGTAGCTTTAACTGTGACTGGGAAGGAAACTTGTTCATCTGCCTCTTCTGGTGTTCATTATAGTACATATGAATTTTCGGAATTAAGTAGCTGAATGTAGTGCAGCAGAATTAATGTTTTTCTTGGGGACACATCCCTTTTCTCTTCGCGGCACATTGTCAGCAGCACTATGGACATAATTATAATATGAAGCAGTCTACATACTACAGTGATGTAAGTGGGTTTTGATGAAAAAACCTTAAAATACTATTCCAGCACTGGGGTCTTGGATGACTGGAGATGCATTCAAGCCATTTTCTGGCAAATAAAGTAAGAAAATGTGATTGGCAAACCAATACCTTTTTTGTGTTTTTTCAATTAGTATAAAAAACTTGAGAACTTGAGTATAACCAGTTTCATAATGCACCCTCATTCAGATTCTGGAATAAGCAAACTTATTTTGAAGATTATTTTCTTCAAATTCATTCAGAGACACATGTATGCAATGTTGAAACATTTGGGTCACACATATCTAATGTCTGACCACATGTATGTCAGTCGCTGCAAAATTAATTGTTCTAACTTACTCTGTCATTTATTACACCGTTCTATCTACCGTACGCCGTCTTTTCGAAGCCAAGTTCTGAAGAAGGATCTTCCTCTTAACTTCCGCAGCTAATCTGTGGACAGTTTTCTTCTTTTTTTCTGCTTCGGTGGAACAGGTTTTTCCCCGCAAGTCCAAAGCAGTTCACTTTGCGCAATCCGACTTCTGTTTTTCAGCAGACCGCTTCTTGTGTCTGCTATATGCTGTGTTCATGTGGTACACTAAGGCTTTGTCAACCTGAGAAGTTCTCAAGTTCTGTCCGTGATACATTTGCATTGCGCTTTTCCCCTTAGCCTTTGCTCCCATGACATCACCTAGATGGGTGAATGACTGCTCTACGCTTGGTCCAGTGAAAATACTTAGAGAGGCCTTGACCACTTTACCTAACGTTGCGTAGGAGCTCGGAGACAGAACCATTGCCCACCAATGGTCCAGGCGGGTGTCCTTGTCAGCTTCCGGTAAGTTTGGTTCGAGTTGCAGTTTGATGATTTCATGCAGATATTGGTCCATATCGGATTCTTGCAGGACAGTTGGGAAGAACGTGCCTAATTTCTTCAATTGAAGGTGGGTGGCTGAATGTCCCTGGGCTCTAGGATCAAGGCTCGGAGAAGTGGGTTGTTCAAGGGAAATTTATTCTGCATATATTTGGATGACTGTACAAATGCCTGTTTCACCTTACTGAGAAAATCCCGCCTGTCGTCGGAACCCATGGCTTGAAGAATGGTATCAGTAGCTGGACTTATATACACTTGAGAATTTCCCAAATGCAACTTGGAGTCTTCAGCATTGAGGTCAAGAAGTTTCTTTGGGCTAAGGTCGTTAGTAGTAGGGTCTACCATTTTCGAGGCCCCTTTTCCAGGGAGGTAACTCTTGGTTCCCCTTTTTCTGCCAGGGGGCGCCACCAGTCCCGTATGACGTCACTTCCGGTCTGGGTGAATGGCACGTGACCTGTGAACATGATAGGATATGTACTGACCTGTCTGTGGGGACTCAATGTCGTTCATCTCCGTGTCTTTTCGGTGAGAGGAACATGCACTGGGGTTTTTCCCACAATGTCGTTCACCTCCGTGTCTCTTCGGTCAGGTCCGTGTCTTTTCGGTGAGGTCCGTGGGAACATGATAGGAGATTGCAACATTGTTGCACGTTCGCTACAATGTTGCGAAGATGTCACGGAGATCACCGAAGAGACACGGAGGTGCCCGAAGAGACACGGAGATCCCCGAAGGTGGCGAGAGGGGTCCCTAGTGTACCGATGGGGTCGTATGAGGTATCAATGTGAAGCATTCGTGAAGGGGCATCTGATGGGGTCGGTGTGGGGTTGAAATATCGTCATTCTGCGCATGCGCGGTAGACCAAGGGTATGGAAATAGACGTTTTGGGGCCTAGGGGAGCCCCTAGTCATCCGATGGAGTCCAGTGAGGTATCAATGTGAAGCCTATGTGAGGGGGCATCCGAGGGGCTGGGTGTGGGGTTGGAATATGGTCACTCTGCGCATACGCGGTAGACCAAGTGTATGGAATAGCCGTTTTGGGATCTAGGGGAGCCACTAGTGGGTCGATGGGGTCGTATGAGGTATCAATGTGAAGCATTCGTGAAGGCGCATCCGACGGGCTGGGTGTGGGGTTGAAATATCGTCATTCTGCGCATGCGCGGTAGACCAAGGTATGGAAATAGCCGTTTTGGGGTCTAGGTGGGTCCCTAATGGACCGATGGGGTCGAGTGAGGTATCAATGTGAAGCCTATGTGAGGGGGCATCCCACTGGGTGATGTGGGGTCGGAATATCGTCATTCTGCGCATGCGCAATAGACAAAGGGTATGAAAATAGACGTTTTGGGATGTAGGTGAGCCACTAATGAGCCGATGGAGTTGAGTGAGGTATCAATGTGAAGCATAGGTGAGGGGGCATCCGATTGGACTAGTGTCTCGGCCGTTGTCAACATTCTGCGCATGCGCAGACAGGGAATTCTGGGAAAAGGGTGTGGAAATAGACGTTTTAGGGTTTAGGTGAGCCCCTAATGATCCTATGGTGTCGTATGAGGTCTTATTTTGAAGCTGTCATGAGAGAGCATCCGCCTGGGCTAGTGTGTCGTTGGTTGTCAATAGTCTGCGCATGCGCAGTCTGGCCGTAGTATAGAAATAGACGTGTTGGGATTTAGGTGGGCCCCTATTGGGCCGATGGAATCGAGTGAGGTATCCATGTGAAGCAGTCGTGAGGGAATATCCGACGGGGTGGGTGTGACGTGGAACTGACGTCATTCTGCGCATGCGCAGTAGAGAAACTGTATGGAAATAAGACATTTTGGCGCCGACAGGGGTCACTATGGGTCCGATGGAGTCGTATGAGGTCTTATGTTGAAGCTCTTGTGAAGCAGCATCCGATTGGACTCAGGGTTCGTCCGTGTTCAAGGGTCTGCGCATGCGCAGTCTGGTCGTAGTATAGAAAGCAGGCATGTTGGGGGATGCGTGGGTGTGTGTGTGTGACCCACCACTAGGGGTCCCTGGTTGGGGTTGGGTGGTGGTGTGGGTTCTGCGCACAGACGTCACTTTCGGGTTTCACTAAGACTACCTTCGAACACAGAAGAGTTCCAATGTTCCCCTTAGACGTAGGGGTCCGGCCCGGTCCCGCAGCGCGCGCGGGTTATCCGGTCGCAGCGCGCGCGCGCGGGTTATCCGGAAGTGCGCGGCATCACCGGAAGTGCGCGGATGAATGTCGGGTCAAAAGGTCAAAGGTCACATCCAGGTCAAAAGGTCAAAGGTCTCCCTTTCGGCAAGGTTCGGCAACAATGTTGCGGCATCGATATACGGAGCTTGAACCCAAAACAGTGGATTGTAAATTAACCGGGGAAGGATGGGCAGTTCCATTTGGACCAATCAGCGGTCGAGAAAAAGAGCCAATGAGCGATCGATAAAAGAACCAATGGACGGGTACTAGAATTTCGCTCACGGCTGCGCCTACATCCGGGTACTAGGATGCTTTCGCCTACGCCCGCGCCTACATCCGGGTACTTCTATGTAGGTGTATAAAAGTGGGAATATTTAGGGCATTGCTGCATTCATTGGCCTATTTATCCTTATTTCGTGCTTAAGCTTTGACTAGTGAAATCTCATGTTAAATGAAATCCTATACAAAATAACATTACACTACCGAACAATCACGGACTTTCACGAAGGGCCGTCACAGGGCGTAGTAGAAAAAGCGCATTTCTAACATTATTGACCGTATGGCGCAAGCGAGTATAACAAGTGCCCATGACTCACACGGTGCATAAAACCCTACCCAACAGGTACACTATAAAGCCACCTCTCTAACCGTTCGCTTTTCATTCCCCACCATGGCAGCGAGCGGTACAGAGCTTGCGTTATTCCAACTGACGTCCGACGTCTACCTCATCGTCAATGACGATCACCTGGAGCTGGTCCAAGACGCACCGCAGAAGGTGAAGAATTTGTTATCGCTATCAGGCTGGACTCTATTGATACGATTGTTACAGGGAAAAGAGCCCGAAAGGGATTTCATGCACGTGGAAGTCGGTGTGCACATACGCACTGCTGGAGAGGATTCCCTTTTTCCCCGGTTGGAACAGAGTGGAGGTACCTATATCACACTCTGTCCACCCTTATGGATGGCACTGAAAGATGTACTCCCCGAGGTGGATGACTTACTACACCCCGAGGTGAAAGAAGGGACTGTGGCTACCCGGAGGCTTACACCTGGCTGCACCCTATTGTTGTACCCCAAACGAGTGGACCTCATCGATAGCGGACTTGGTGTTGGTGTACGTCTGAACCCAAAGCGCACGTCTCTTTGTCACCGGAAGGATGGACTATCTTGAAACGGGTGTTGTTGGGTGACCTGCACGGTGATAGCATTCACTTGTGTGACGACGTCTACACTTTCTGCGGTCCCTTTTTCGCTCGACTCATCTGTCTGAACGACGGTGGTTTTACCCTGGACCCGGATCTATGGACGGCTTTGGAACAAGTAGTCCCCATTGTCGATAAGGTACTATCTCTATAGGGGCCACATAACCAATCAGAATAGTACGTATCACGGACTACACCCGTAGAGCTAGGTCTAGGCGCGCATGTGTGACATGGTCTATAAAACACGTCCCTCTGGATCCCACACTTTCATTTCTACGGTTACAGAGCCATGACGGAGATCCAGCCCTATGTGACTCGCATTTTACAGCATGCCACCGTGGTTAATTCGTTCACGGGTTACCGAGCAGTGGTTCGGTCCATGTTTTCAGATGGCGACGACAACGAGGGGCGACGCCAGATCCTGAACGAGTTCACAGAAGCGGTCCTCGACAGAGTACACACGATGGAGAGGTGTGCCATCACTCACCACTACTGGACTATGACAGCCATCCTGGATGCTCGGGCTATGGACCACGAGCGCTCACGCCGGAACCAGCGACGGCTGGTTGGCCTAGTCATGGTCTGTGCCCTATTGACCCTGGCGCTGTGGCATTGACAGTGGGACCTGACTATAAATACGAGGGTCAGACACAGTGTGCGTCATTCAACGATCGTCATTGGGTCAACCATGTCGCCAGTTCTACGAGCCATCCTTCCCCTTACACCCCGGGTGGGGTTACACGTCTATGAAGATAAAGTCACCCTCGTGGAAGACCGTGGAGATGTTTGCTGGTCGCGCGCTGAGACCGTATCGAATACGGTTACACTACACCGTGACGGCTGGACCAAATTTAAACGGGTGTTGAGCGGTGAGCTCGACGGACACCTCATCCACATAGACAATGCCATCTACGTATACCGTGGACCTTTCTTCCCACGCCTGGGCCGTTACCAAGACCCTACGCGAGGCTTCACCCTAGACCCCGATCTGTGGACAGCCTTCGAGAAAGTGGTGCCTATTGTGGACCAGCTGTTTACACCGGACGAGCGGTCAGCTGTTCAGTTGGAGTGGGCTCGTGCCCTGAGTGAAGCGGCGGTAGAACCCAATGAACAAATTACCAAACCTAGCAATGAACCAGACGATGATGCCATTGATTATCCGGCTAGACTCAGTCAGCCCAGTGATATGACCAGCCGATCCTTTGATCTCACGGGGTTCTCCCTATAAATACGGGAGACAGTCAAATCTGGTACCATTCACGTACTGACCATGACGGAGCATATAATACTGGCGTATCTCAGCTTGACCCCCGAGGTTTTCCTGCACGTTTATGCAGATAAGGTCGATATCATGGAGGAGGTGGGAGACATATGTGATGCGGACCCTACACAACCGCGCCCGGCCTACATTCGTCTGTCCCGGGAGGGCTGGACCAAATTCAAACGGGTGTTGTCTGGTGAACTAGACGGCGATCTCATTCACTTGTGTCACGATGTGTACATCCGACGCGGCCCTTTCTTTGCTCAATTGGCTCGGCTAGATGGGGGTACAGTGCATTTTACCCTTCACCCTGATCTATGGTCTGCATTGGAAGATGCCGTGGTAGATGTGGATCAAGTGCTTATCAAGCGGTCATCAGACGAGTTGGACTGGTCATTTACCATGGACACTGTGCTGGCAGAAGCCAACGAAGAAAATCAGAAAGAAACTCCGGCCCAAGATATACCCGTTATAAATAAACGATAGAGCCAGGGTTCATCATCATTTGTCACCATGAAGCGCTGGGAGAAGGTGTTGGATAACTTATACTACAGTCCCGACAGTCCGGCGGCCTATAGTGCATTGTCGGCTCTCTATCGAGCGGCCAAACCTCAGGGGATACAACGTGCCCAAGTCCGAGACTGGTTAAGAAAACAAGACACCTATACCTTACATCGATCTGTCCGTCGCCATTTTCTACCGAACCGGGTCATCGTGGGAGGAATAGATGCCCAGTGGCAAGCGGATTTGGTCGATATGAGCGCCTTTGCCAAACACAACGATGGGAATCGGTATATCTTGATGTGCATCGATATCCTATCGAAGTATGTGTGGGTGGTACCCATCCGGACGAAAACGGGGGCGAATCTCATAGCGGCGTTCAAAGACATCTTGAAGACCGGGCGCAAATCTTTGTATTTGCAAACCGACGAAGGCACGGAATTCCTCAACAGACCGTTCCAACAGTTTCTGAAAGCCCAGAAGGTGTTTTTCTTCCATACGTACAACGAGACCAAGGCTTCCGTGGTGGAAAGGTTCAACAGGACATTCAAAGGCCGTATGTATAAATATTTCAGCTATAAGAATACAAGGCGGTACATCGATGTTCTCCCGAAACTTGTGAGTGGTTACAATCGAGCCTATCACCGGAGTATAGAGAGAGCCCCCATTACCGTGACCCAACGCAATGAAGCCCAAGTCCGGCGTGTCTTGTACCCCATACAATCGCAACGAGCACCGAAGGCGATGTTCAAGGTCGGGGACCCTGTACGGATCAGTAAAGTCAAGGGCAAGTTCGAGAAAAGTTACTTGCCCAACTGGAGCGATGAGCACTTCCTGATTAAACGGCGCCTACCCCGACAGCGGCGAGTCTATGAACTGGAAGATCTCCAAGGGGAAACGTTGCTGGGGACGTTTTACGAGACGGAATTACAGCCTGTTGTAAAAACACAGCAAGACTACTACACGGTGGAGCAGATTTTGAAAACGGAACGTCGACGTGGCAAACTGCTTCATTTCGTCAAATGGCAAGGCTGGCCCAGTTCCTTCAATTCCTGGGTCGCTGCCAACCAGGTGAAACGACTATAAAGCCAGACACCACTACCGTTTTCCTTCATTCCACGTCCGACCACAGTGCTATGGACAAACAGCAGCTGCCTCTGAACACAGCGTCTCCCAAAACGCGCAAAGCGCAAGTGGGCTTTGTGGTGATACTGCTAACCCTGCTGAGTGTGTTGTACGGAGGTGTGTTTTACGACGTAGCCTATGTCAGCACGTTACTTAGCCAACTGAGAACACCAGCCACCAGTGAAACCGGTCTACAGATAGCACAAGTCAACCCCGTATCGAGCCCAGTCACCACCACACCCCGTGTACAAGCCATGTCGAGCTCCACACAAAGCTCCACACCTACACCAAGTACATCCACTACGTCTGAAAACCCACCGGATTTCATCCCTCACAGTGAACAGACAACGACGACCGACGTTGTACCCACCACCATCATCCCTCACAGTGAACAGACAACGACGACCGACGTTGTACCCACCACCACTCCAGTTCGCTCGTACGAAATTTACAAGAGCGGGTTACCACGACAGCGGATACACCTCGAACCATGGACCCTCGGTGGCAGCATCCCTTCACTTGCGTCATCGCAGGACCGACGGGTTCCGGCAAAACGCACTTCGTCAGGAAGCTCCTTCAACACGCCGACAGCATGATCACCCCACCCATTGCCCGAGTCGTGTGGTGTGACGGAGAATGGCAGGCAGCGTATGCAGCAATGCCCCACATCACGTTCGTGGAAGGCCTACCTAACCTGGCCGATTTGGAACCGGACACCTTGGTGGTTCTGGATGATCTCATGGCGGAGACGGATGCGCGGGTCACCCAACTCTTTACCAAAGTCAGCCATCATCGACGGCTCAGCATCATCTACATTGTGCAGAATCTGTTCAGTAAAAACAAAGAACATCGGAACATCAGCTTAAATGCCCACTATCTGGTGGTCTTCAAAAACCCGAGAGACACCACTCAACTGCTGCACCTGGCGAAACAGATGTATCCCGGTCGCACACCGTTTGCGTTGGAAGCCTTTAAAGATGCGACAACCCCTCAGCACGGGTATATGCTCTTCGACCTCAAGCAAGCCACCCCCGACCACCTTCGACTACGGACCGGCATCTTTCCCGGGGTGTTGAAAGCGACGTTAAACCCTATTCACTCACTCACTCACTCTTTCCCGGAGAGACCCACCACGTGTACATGCAAAAATAATGTAAACACACCCACAGTGGCGCCCCCAGCTGGGGTGTGTGTGTTTGATGATGGGGATAATAAAAAGAATGAATACCACAGCATGGTTGACTTTGTCTCTGTTCTCTGAAGTAGATAAAAAGGGCAGAGTTGTGGGTTCTGGCATTAGTTGTACATGATGTCTGCGCGAGTACGGAAGCACGCTCCGACGCTCCGTGTATTGAAGACGGCCCCACCCGAGTTGGTCCGAACCATTGTACGCGCCGCGGACCCTGACCTTGTACGCTGTCTGTGCGAGATCGGGTATAACCTGTTAAAAGGCAACGTTCCACTGACTCCGGCTCAGAAGACCAAGTTGGCCAAGCATAAGACAGGTCTTCGAACCCTAGTCCAGAAGCGAGTCTCTCAAACACAAAAGAAAAAGGTGTTACAGAAAGGCGGCTTTCTCGGGGCCATCTTAGCACCGTTGGCCGCTTCCGTGTTGGGTCCAGTTTTGGGTGGATTCTTCGGCCGACAATGAACCACACCAAAAAAATGGTCCTCGTCGAACCACGATTCCTTCAAAACCTCCAATCACCCTACCCTGTCCCACCTACGGTGAAGACCATAAACACCCTCGATGGAGAGATGCAGCAGATCTTACAGAGACCGGGGTTAAGCGACAGTGAGAAAGTACAACGGTACAATGAGACGCTTCAACGGTACATGACGTTCATGGACCAATACAAAACCCTCTCTACCCCAGCACCACCACCACCACCACCACGTGACACACTGCCTACCTCAGCATCGCTCCAACAGCTGCCATTACCAGGGTACCACCCACAGCCCCACAGTGGGTAGAAGACGAAGTGCTGAAGAGTGTACCTGCATCGTTCAAGAAACAAGCTGGCCTGGTATTACAACGGATGAAACAGAATCCTAACATGACTTGGAATGATAAAGGCGAACTACTGGTGCAGAATCAGGTGGTCCCCGGGACCCACATGACGGATTTAGTGAATGACCTAATGCGTAAACGCAGGTCCCACACGGATCCTCGAGGATGGGAGATCTTCGCTCAAGGCTTGAAAGACATGCATGTACCACAGGAATTGGTGGGGAACCCCCACCGCTGGGCCTTTATGCAGCGAACCCAGCAATCGCCGAGTGGCTCACTACCTTCTTGAGAATCCGAATGGGAACCGGAGTCACCCCCCAAAACACCACCACCACAACGGGCACCTTCTTTTCAGACCTTTAAAAAACCATCCTTGATCAGGACACCCCATATCTCCAGAGCCGTGACACGTACCAAGTCACCGCGACGAACACGACGCCGGACACAACCGCCCAAGGCCTGGAACACCTATTAAAACCAACAGCAGCAGCAGGACAGCTCAGTCGCCATGTTTTACCTCACCCTACCCAGTAACAGTTCGCTGGATGTGTTTCCTGACCACACCTTGGCCAAGTACGTGACCCAGTTACCGCAACCGTTGCATTTACCTGGGCGCTGGGAATGTGGCCTCGTGGATATCCAATACCCTTACTCGTGGTACAACGTGCGAGCCAATGAAGTGTGGTACGAGGTGACCTACGAAGGAAAAGACACCCGACTCACCCTCCCCGAAGGCCAATACGGTACTCCCAAGGAGTTCATCGGTGGCCTGTCAAGACTGTTGCATTATAAGGCTCTACGGGAGGTCACGAATACTTCAAAACCCATCAAATCCTTTCCCTTCAAGAATCACGTGGACTTCGATTACAACGCACACAACGACAAGGCACAGCTTGTCGTCACCGCCAACGCGAGTGTCGTACAGAGTCCTATCCTACAGCAAATGCTGGGTTTCGATCTACGGACGTTCGCTGGTCCCACCGCCCACCAAGGCGAGATCCCGATGGATATGAAGTCGGGTATGTACGGACACTACGTCTACTCGGACGTGGTGGACAACCACATCGTGGACGATATCAATACACCTCTGTTACGGGTGGTGCCCATTAAAAAGTTGTATGGAGATCAAGTCACCCACAGTTTCACCCACATGCTCTACCTACCCGTACGACAAACCCACATCAACACTATCACGGTGGATATAAGAGATGACACGGGACGACCGGTGGCATTCGAACGCGGGAAAGTGGTGCTGACACTTCATTTTCGACAAGCACGTGCTCCCCACTTTGTATAATGAAGGTGCCTTACGAGTGCGATGCACGCAGCTATATGGACTATTATGCCCAACAGGCCGGCGGTGGCCTTCCGGTTTTTAGTGGTGCACGCATGCAACGAGGACATGGACTGGGGAACATACTCGGGAGCATCGTCAAAACGTTCCTGCCCTTGGTGACGCGTGGGGTGAAAGCAATCGGCAAACAAGCGGTACGCAGTGGACTGCAAGTCGCCGGTGATGTCTTGGGGGGTACGGCACCCAAAGAAGCCTTGAAACGGCGGGCCAAAGAAGCAGGAGGCGTCTTGGTGGCCAAAGCACAACGCACCGTAGGGAATAAAAGACCTGCACCACCGAGACCACGCACCAGTCGACGACCGACCCAGCGACGACGCACATCGAAGACCCAGGATATCTTTTCTTAAAACATGTCCTTGATCCACGCAGAGTCCTGCCCCTCCACCAACAGTGAATTTGATTTGTGGACCGTCCCGCCCACACAGACCAGTGCCGAACAAGGATTATGGGTGGAGCATCTCCCGCTGTCCAGCATCAACGCAACAGGGCCCATCGAGTTCACCATCAGTAATGCGGATACGGCCTATGTGGATTTAGCCCATACATACTTGTATGTGAAAGCCAACATCGTCAATGGAGATGGCTCCAGAATCGTTGACCAAGCAACGGTGGGCCCGACGAATCTCTGGCTGCACTCGATGTTTCAACAGGTGGATATATTTCTCAGCGACAAACTCATCAGTGACTCGACCAACACGTACCCCTATCGAGCCTACATCGAGACGCTGTTGTCGCATGGGCGAGAGGCTAAAAAATCTCAACTGACAGCCGCTTTACTTTACCAGGACACAGCCCAGCACATGGGCGTAGAGAACGACAATGTGGGATATAACAAACGGAAGGCTTTGACCGCGAACGGCGTCGCGGTGGATCTCATGGGTCGACTGCACGCAGACATGTTCATGCAAGACCGGTACCTGTTGAACAAGATCCCCATCAAAATCCGACTGATACGGGCGCCTCCGATCTTCGCCTTGATGGCCACTAACGTCGACGGGCATGCAGCTGACTATAACATTGTCATCCAAGACGCAGTCCTGTATGTCCGAAAAGCGAAACCGAATCCAGCCGTTCAATTGGGACACCTCAAAGCCTTGGAAACAAAACCAGCCAAGTACCCTATCCGACGTGTGCAAACCAAAGTGTTCTCTGTGTCTGCTGGAAATATGAGCGCCAACAAAGAAAACCTGTTCCTGGGGGAACTTCCCAAGCGATTGATCCTGGCCTGTGTGGAAAATACCAGTTTCAGCGGAGCCTACCCAGAGAACCCGTTTGACTTTAAACATTTCGGCATCAATTTTGTGGCCCTGCATGTGGATGGACAACAGGTGCCAGCCACGGCCTTAACACCGAACTTTGGGCGCGCGAATTTCATTCGAGCCTATCAGAGCCTGCTTACAGCCACCGGTCAAATCAACCAGGACGAAGGGAATTTCATCAGTCGGGAGGACTACGGGAACGGATACACGTTGTTCTGTTTCGATTTGACCCCCACCTTAGAGAACGACCATCAGCTGGCCCTCGCCAAGCAAGGCAATTTACGGTTGAAAATCCACTTTGCACGAGCCCTCCGGAGCACCGTCAATGTGATCTGCTACGCCGAATTTGACAACATCATTCAAGTGGACAAGGCGCGCAACGTCCTGTGTGACTTCTCCACCTAACATGGATACAGACCAGATAACCACCGTGCTGGAGAATGACCCAGAGACACGTATGGTGTTTCAAGGGGTGTTCGGCCGAGATGTGTTCCCGTTAGACCGTATGTATCATGCTGCTTACGTTCTCAACACGGACCCGATGGATCGGCCCGGTGAACATTGGGTGGGCGTGTACTTGACAGAACAGCAGGGCGAATACTTCGACCCTTACGGCCTGCCACCCCTCCATCCCGATTTAACATACTTCATGGATCAAGGCACAGAGACGTGGTGTTGGAACAGTCAAACGTTGCAAAGCCTGACCAGTAGCGTGTGCGGACAATATTGCTTGTTTTACCTGTACCATCGATGCCGGGGAAGACCCTTATCTACCATCGTACAGATGTTTGACGAGTACCCCAAGGCCGAGGACCGAGATGTACTCGTATATGACTGGACCGCCCATCATTTCAATGTACAAGCCCCGTTCTGGGCTTAAGTTCTTTCAATGTACAAGCCCCGCTGTTCTGGGCTTAAGTTCTTTCGATGTTCAAGCCCCCTGTTCTGGCCTTAAGTTTTATCGATTTCAATGTACAAGCCCCCTGTTCTGGGCTTCAGTTCTCACGTGGTTGTTCTCACGTTGTTGTTGTTGAATAAAAAAACAAAATGAGATCTCACCCCAAAAAACCCTGTCTTATGTGTTTTCTATATGAGCATAGTGCATGAAGGCTATAACAGACATGTCGGGATTCGGTGAAACTGGCTTCGACCACCGTGGAGAAAGTAGCCCATCAGTGGCCTAGGTTAATCCGAACCCGATTTAACAGACTTCATGGATCAAGGCACAGAGACGTGGTGTTGGAACAGTCAAACGTTGCAAAGCCTGGCCAGTAGCGTGTGCGGACAATATTGCTTGTTTTACCTGTATCATCGATGCCGGGGAAGACCCTTATCTACCATCGTACAGATGTTTGACGAGTACCCCAAGGCCGAGGACCGAGATGTACTCGAATATGACTGGGCCGCCCATCATTTCAATGTACAAGCCCCGTTCTGGGCTTAAGTTCTTTCAATGTACAAGCCCTCCCCCAGTTTTCACGTGGTTGTTCTCACGTTGCTGTTGTTGAATAAAAAAACAAAATGAGATCTCACCCAAAAAACCCCTGTCTTGTGTGTTTTCTATATGAGCATAATGCATGAAGGCCATAACAGACATGTGGGGATTCGGTGAAACTTGCTTCGAACACCGTGGAGAAAGTAGCCCATCAGTGGCCTAGGATAATCCGAAATTCACCCGCGCAGGGGTGCGGCCGGATAACCCGAGCGCGCTGCGGCCGGAGCGGGGCGGGGCGGGGCCGGGCCGGGCCGGGCCGGGCCGGAAAAACCCCGGATGTTGAACATCCGGACCCTACGTCTAAGGAGGAACATTGGAACTCTTCTGTGTTCGGAGATAGTTTTAGTGAAACCCGGAAGTGACGTCTGTGCGCAGAGCCCACACCACCACCACCCAACCCCAACCAGGGACCCCTAGTGGTGGGTCACACACACACACACACACACACACGCGCACTCCCACGCATCCTCCAACATGCCTGCTTTCTATAGTACGACCAGACTGCGCATGCGCAGACCCTTGAACACGGATGAACCCTGAGTCCAATCGGATGCTGCTTCACGACAGCTTCAAAATAAGACCTCATACGACACCATAGGATCATTAGGGGCTCACCTAAATCCTAACACGCCTATTTCCACACCCTTTTCCCAGAATTCCCTGTCTGCGCATGCGCAGAATGTGGACAACGGCCGAGACACTAGTCCAATCGGATGCCCCCTCACATAGGCTTCACATTGATACCTCACTCAACTCCATCAGCTCATTAGGGGCTCATCTACATCCCAACACGTCTATTTTCATACCCTTTCTCTATTGCGCATGCGCAGAATGACGATATTCCGATCCCACATCCACCCAGTGGGATGCCCCCTCACATAGGCTTCACATTGATACCTCACCCGACCCCATCGGGCCATTAGGGACCCACCTAGAGCCCAAAACGTCTATTTCCATACCCTTGGTCTACCGCGCATGCGCAGAATGACGATATTTCAACCCCAGGCCCAGCCCGTCGGAAGCGCCTTCACGAATGCTTCACATTGATGCCTCATACGACTCCATCGACCCACTAGTGGCTCCCCTAGACCCCAAAACGTCTATTCCATACCCTTGGTGTACCGCGCATGCACAGAATGACCATATTCCAATCCCACACCCAGCCCATCGGATGCCCCCTCACATAGGCTTCACATTGATACCTCACTCGACCCCATCGGTCCATTAGTGGCTCCCCTAGATCCCAAAACGGTTATTTCCACACCCTTGGTCTACCGCGCATGCGCAGAATGACCATATTCCAACCCCACACCCAGCCCATCGGATGCCGCTTCACGAATGCTTCACATTGATACCTCATACAACCCAATCGGTACACTAGGGACCCCTCTCGCCCCCTTCGGGGATCTCCGTGTCTCTTCGGGCACCTCCGTGACATCTTGGGGCACCTCCGGATATTGTGGAAAAACCCCACAGACAAGTCAGTACATCTCCTATCATGTTCCCACGGACCTCACCGAAAAGACACGGACCTGACCGAAGAGACACGGAGGTGAACGACATTGTGGGAAAAACCCCACAGACAGGTCAGTACATGTTCCCACGGACCTGACCGAAAAGACACGGAGGTGAACGACATTGTGGAAAAAACCCACAGACAGGCCAGTACATATCCTATCATATTCACAGGTCACGCGCCTTTCACCTAGACCGGAAGTGACGTGATACGGCATGTTCACAGGTCACGCTCCATTCACCCAGACCGGAAGTAACGTCATACGGGACTGGTGGCGCCCCCTGGCGGAAAAAAGGGAATTAAGAGTTACCTCCCTGGAAAAGGTGAGCCTATCCGTCTTCGCTATACTACTATCGGGTGCATCGTGTTTGTAAACAAGTTCATAGTTCTACAGCAAATACAGCTGCAAATCAGTTACACCAGGGACAAACATTAATACTGCAGTATTCTATATTTGTGTACCTATATTACCCGAGGGCGAAGTAAACATAGAAACGATTAAGCCCTGTAATAACTTCGTGTGACGCAACAATTCCTGCTTGAGAGAAGCATATTACGCGTAGAGTCGATATCATGGTGAGTTGCGAACACAGGCGGTTAAACTATGATGAGTTATGATGTTTATACTGTATCATCTCTTCACTGAATACTGTTAATTACACAGACTGGTAACATATCATCAATCAAATTATCAATCAGCCGTTTTAACCCTATCTGGCCTGGGCTTTTTTGGGACGCATCCTGGCCTAGGCCGAAAGGGCCCCCCCTCCCCTAATTATTTTTCTTACCCCTCGAGCTAGGGGACTGAAACTTACCACACCATACCCTTGGGTCAAGCTCTACCAGAAAGTGTTAAAAAATCCAAGATGGCCGCTTCGATGATTTCACAGTGACGTCATTTTCAAAAACGTCATTTTTTGGTGAATTTTTCGGTCGGATTTTTTATTTATGCAATTTCTCCGTAAAAGCTGCATGATAAATTAGTAAATATTAATGTGATGTGAAATAAATAGTATTTGTCCACTTTACATCGCGGAAAAGCAGAAAAAAAATCACTTTTCTGGTACCTCACGTGGTCGCCATCTTGAATTTACCCATGATCCTCTGCTCGGGGGGTCATGCAAATAGGCTCAAAACGACCCCAATATGGTAAACGATCTCTATTTTTTGTCGTTCCAGAGATAGCGCAGAAAGTTTGGTAGGGGGGGGGGGCATTTCGACCCCCCCCCTCCCCCCCAGAGCAAGGAAGGGTTAACGGACCAGGGGAACGAGCAGAACTAATTCTAGAAGCCGTGGGATTCGGATACTCGCTCCTCGCAGATTAACCAATCCAGTTCGGTGTAACAAGCTCATCTGTCCACCTATCTCCTGTTTCCTTCCAATGTGTTCAAAGGTTGGAGACAACTGAGCCTAAGAGATGGCTGATCGTAATGTGCCTCCCCTTCTCTGGACTGAAGTATAGAAACATGTATGTTTTGGGTTAGAGTATAGAGTTAGATTTAGAGTTAGCCTTAAGGTTATGGGGTGGGGCTTGAAGCATTCAGGATGACAATCCGTCCAGGAAGACAGCTGACCTTCTAACAGCGAGTGTCAGATCCGACATTCAATATTCAGCCGTCGTCTACAGAAGAATTTCCGCGTCAATAATCAAAAGACCCAATTCGTATGACAGCACCAATTCCAAATGTGTATGAAAAAAAAATACAGTTAAGGGAAAGATTTCTCACAGATATACACTTATATAATCATAAATTATTGGCGCAGAGTGAAACAAGCGTACAAATGTCTCAACAGTATTTATGACTCTTTAAGAAATGTCCCTCTTTTAGACCCCGACGAAGTCAAATAAATGTACCGTACATCAAATTTACCTTCAATAAGAACCATGAGCAATTTTAACGATATTATAAAAGATGACAATTGTCTGACAATTTTAGTCATGCAAGATCATTCAACCGTAAATTTCGCCAAATTGTTTTAGCATGTAAATCTTTATTATTATGGCATCTTCTTGTTTTACCTGTTATGAACAGTTTTAGCCGTGTTTAAAATTTGGTTACGTTATACAGTTTTAGAACGCGAGTGCTTAAAACTTGTATATATACGGTAAATAATTAACTATACCGTGTAACTAAATGGGTTTTTTTAATGTATAATCCATTTTATTAAAATTTATAGGTGTATGTATATCGTCCTGTAAATGGGGCTTCTTCCCGTAGGTTATCATTGGAAATAAATAAACAAGTGCACAAGAATAATAACTTAGGAGCTGACTGATCCGCTACTACTTGAATAATCACAAGATGGAATGGCGCAAAAAGGACACTTTTAGTTATTGCAAAGTTGAGTCCGAGAAAGGTGATTTTAATGACGTTTTTAGAGAAATATCGTTCGTTAAAGACCAAGTGATCCGCTAATCCTTATGATCCGTTATTCATTAATTAACTGTAATAAAAATACAAGATGGTTTCCTACAAGAGAAAAGCGGTAAACAGTTTTCAATGATGTCAGCAAGACACATAAAATCATGATCAATGACCATTATTCTTAATCCAAATGAAGTCGTTTTCAACGTATGTATCTCAGTATAACGCAGCCTCAACTTCAGTCTATGGATAAAGTATATTTATTGACATGGACAGTATATGCAATAAACAGAAAATGAACGCTGCGTGTAATTCTGGAAAAAAAATTCCAGTCTTCACGATCAGATATTCGACACGTCCTTGATAAATGTCTCCGTGTGACATTGTAAGAACTTTAAGGTAACATATGGTGATTATCATGAAAGAAGTATTTTGATTATCATGAAAGAAGAGGTCAACAATCTTTTGACGAGTTTGACACCATGTAATTCCCGGCATCAAATCCTTAACACGGGTAATCATTCTTTCGAAAAATTGAATATTTTGTCGTAAAGTATCCCGGCCAGTCTTTGATTGTGATTATCCAGTACCCAGCACACTCTAAAGGTACATTCCATTTGACACAGAGAATGGGACGTTTGGACAGGAGCTCTGATCCCATCTTGAACTTGCGGACCTATGCAGCTTCAAACCGCTTTTTTTTGTCAAACCAGGTACACATGCGAGAGGTTTACCATGGTTGTCTACTGAACTAAGTTTGACCACGGTTTGACCATGATCGAGTGTGAACAAATACTGGCGAGTATGAAATGGTGAAATTTGAATATGGCTGATCATGTCATAACTATGGCCAACCATCGTATCAGAAGAATACCTCGACCATGGGTGACCATGTTTTAGAGCTACTTGCAATCAGAATAATAAATATTAAACAATTTTCAGATTCATGTCGACTACACAAGGGCATATAAATGAATAAGTAAATCTGTAAAACAGACATGGTTACTTTGTGAGAGAAGCTTAGTTACATTTGTGTGATCGTGGTTAAGATATCTTTCCCGGGTTTTTAAAAGAAAGCAGACGATCGTCAAATACAAACACTTACCAGCGTTTATTCGTCATATGGAATATCCAAGAAGCTACTAAGAGTTGGAAAGTAATTCGGTCAGGTACGATTGAGCTGGCACCGCGATCTCATTCTGTAACTTGTAGACTTCGGGTGAGCCAGGGGCCGTGTTGAAAGTTGGCGATGTCTTAACCGCACACAACCGTGGTGCCAGAAAACTCTCCCGACCAGGATCAACCAAAATGGAACATTTTATATGTTTCTGTCAACTAAACCCGGAAATGGTCAATCACGAAAGACTATGGTCAACCATGTCACTGAGACTTCAGCAAGGTCGACCGTGGTTGTACTTCAGCCATCCACGGCCACCCGTGGTTAAGCCATGGCCATATATGGTTGGCCGTGATAAACAACCATGATCAAAAGTGATTTAGCCATATGAACTGTACCTTATTGTCATGATGGATCGTTCTTTCCATCAAGCATGGACGCGGGAATTCTTCGTGGATGACGGCTGGTTACTGAATGTCTGATCTGAAGTTTGTTTTGAGGGCAGAGGTGTATAGAGAAACAGAGAATCAAGGTTTAAGCTCGCGTTCGTAGAGGTTTATAATTTTAAATGATGCCAGGAATACACAGCGCAATTGTTTGAGGCTAGACACTGCTGAGACAGTACGAAAAAAAGACACATGTATCGATAGTGAAGAAACAAAGTTAATGGTATCATTTTCTAAGTAAAAAGGTCGTACCTCAATAAAATGCTCGACACAGGTGAGGCAGATATTTGAAGTACTTTAGAGACATCGCCCCGACCAAATTTGTCACAACTTCTATAAATAGGCTTATTGTGAACGATCAGTTTATAGTTAATCATTGTTTCTACTGAAATTGCTAACACTTTGAATGAGTATTTCACTTCGATTATTTAGCTTATTGATTCAACTACAGAGGCAGGTCTGATGCAAACTGTATATTGGAGAAACTTATTGAATTTGTTGACAACCGAAAACGTCCCATCTGAAATTACGAGATTTCTCAAACGGAACAGAATTGTGTTGAAATAACTCAAGGACCTCAAAAAGTCAACCATAATGGACACCGTTTCGACAAAGTTTCTGAATATGGCCACTGACGTAATATATCATTACCTTAACCTTACATTAACTACGGTATTTAATAAATGTATTTTAAAATGCTACTTTCAGCAACTCTGAAAAACGTATCTTACAATCCAAAAGAAGGGACAAAAAGACATTCCTGGGAATTAAGGCCTATTAGTGAGCTTAAGTCGCTCTCTAACTCGCGGAAAGACATCGCAGACAAGCATGTCACTTAATATTTGAACTATAACAACCTTTATAAAAACATGCATGCGAGTTTGATGTTGTGTATTTAGACTCTTGTCTTTACAAGACTCACCAAGGCAATGTCGTAGGGACTATTTTTCTAGACCTCAACAAAGCCTTTGGTCATGCGAATAACGATATATTTCTGTCAAACTTAAAGTCTATATATCTAATGTTAACTGTTTGTGTCTTCCATTCGTACCTGAATGCAAGAAATCAATGTGTTCGAATCAATAGAAATTTATCTCAACGTATTAACGCAGAAGTTGGAGTACCACAGGGCTCCATACTCCGGTCACTTTTATTCATTTTGTGTGTTAATCAAATGTCTCTGCACATTGACTCGTCTACCGTAATATTTGCTGATGATAACACCATGTAATCGACTGGAAGGAGCTAAGACAACCTAAATATATGTCTGAATTACGACGTACATAACGTAAGCCATTGATGTGAGAGAAACAAAATGTGTCCAAAGCGAAAGGTATGATTGTAACCACCCGTAATAAACTTTAATAAATTTCGACAATCTGAATGTTTACTTGATGGCAGTGTTTTAGAAACTTTGTTCATAGAAACTCTTGTGTGTAACAATCAGAGAAATCTATACGACTGGACCGAGCATAGCAAAACTACTGAAAAACTGGTAAATGCGAAACTTTCACAGATTTTTCGGACCAAGAATGTCATACCCTTAGAGAAAAGGTTGATATTCTATTATTCCTACGAAGTAGGCTCTCATTTTCAAATTGTCCGGTAGTCAGTGAGTGAGTGAGAGTCCATCCGAATCCTTTCGTCAGCAAAATAAGGAGAACCTTTGACATTAGAACCTTGATTTTTGGCATGAACGTGCATTAGGGGACTGTTACCAGCAAGTTCTGAGCTGACCGAATTCTGATGAAAAATTTTTTTTATAATTATTTTTTATTATTTATTGATCGCTCAGCGAGTGCACTGTCATGCCTATCAGGAACCCTTGGTTGTATGATTCATTGGGACTTCTTAAGGTTTCCTGATACCAGAAAGCCTGGTCCATTCGAGATTCAGACCATCTGAGAATGGTTATCCTTAGGTGGAATCCCCCAATTCCCACATATTCTGGGAGCTTAGATGATGCACACTTATTCAACCTATGCACTACCCTCGGGAGGATTTCCCCACCCCTGGCGCAGACCTACTTAGGTGACCGATAAACCTCGAAATTTGCAAAAACATGTCTTAGATCAAGTACAAACTTAAATTACATGTATATCAAACCCTACTTCGTAGATCCTGTGACGTTAGTCACACTGCCATGTTGTAACTTTCCACCGCATTTTAACTAATGTTTTAATGTATGTAATGGCAATGTACCTTCACTTGAATGTATGTAAAGACGTGTTGAGATTGATCACAGACTGTGAGCCTAATATGTCCACTAAATATATGTACCGTATATTAGTCGTAAATGTTTTCCAGTGACATATACTGCAGGTTAAATCGATTAGTTTTATTTTTTAAAGGTATTCATAACTGTATTTGTACCATTTTAGCATCTCAGCTTGCTAAGGGCATTTCACGTTTCACTTAACACTACCCTTAGCTCAATGACTTCATTCTCCGTGTATTTCGCCCGATGTCAGCTTTCCCAAGCATCAAGTCGCATGTCCGCTCCATTTAAACGAGCCAATGAAATTGTCCGTATTCAAATACTTTGACCTGGAAATCTCAGACATGAGACGTGTAAATTTCACTTAAGCGATCGACATGCTCGAGGCGCAAGACTGTGGGAGACCAAACCGAAGTTGTGCGAATTAGCTATTTTATTTCTCACTCTAATGGAGCATGCTTCTTTGTTTTCCTTAAGAAAAATCATATTACAAGCGGCCTAACATATTTGTAAAAAATAAAATTGGCGACAGTTCACAGGAAAATGATATGCTTTTTATTTTGTGATGGGGGCACTCCGAGGCCCACCAAGGGATCGTTTCAATCGATCGCTTTCTGGAGGTGTATCTTCGTTTTATGAATGTGATTGCGCCGATGTCGGAGCTAACGGGACCAATCGGATGTGACCATTTGGGAAACGCCCTATTACACTCAGATATCACCCGTTACCGCATGGCTACGAGCAGAAGTTTCTACGTATGATCGTGTCATGCGTTCGGATGATGCATTTTAGCAGAATACATCAATTGTGCAATACAAAATACATCTCATCAAGGTTAATTGAAAATAGCAAGGTCAAGGACGGAACATAAACATTCTTTTAGAATAAATGAGCCAACAAAATTCAACATCTGCTCAACTATGTGAAAGACTGATATATTTGGTGCTTTTAAAAACACACATGTAAAAGACTTTTATTTCCCAATTTTTATGTGAATATTCTTAACAAATATTCGATGATCATTTTACACGGCTATAGTTACTGTATTTTTATCCATGCAATATGGGTTGGCTCTCAAAACTCCGAACTTTTATAAATTTTATATCAGTTTTTTCAGTACTACATGTTGTTAAATCTTTTATTGCGACATATAGCAATGTAGTATTACTTTTACATATTTATTATACATTAGTACTGGGTTTCCAAAGGCCAGGGGCAACCAAACTTTCTATCCTGTCTCAGGAACAACAAAAATTTGAGAGTCAACACTCCCTGACTTTGTAGATTATTATGTGAAAATGATATGAAAGTTTTATCGATATATAAACAGCTTGAGTGTTACTGGGGAAACGCCACCATATTATTTGGCGAGATGCTTCAGATCCTAGACATGAGCTGGATACTCGAGGTAATCTCTAATCAGCGCAGAATTACTGTATGCGTTTTATGCAGACCCCGAAGCCATTCTGCGAACGTTTTGTGGAAGTAGTAATACGCTTGGGATTACCTCTGTTATTCATTGGTTTAATAATTATGGAAATGGTCTGATAAAAAAATGTCACTGGGACTATGAACACCACAAAATCTCGACCAATGAGATTTGCCCCACGTATAATCACAAGCCCATATTTGTATGACGTACCCAATGCCCATTTGTACATACACGCGACAGTTCTGACATTCATTAGCCAACCGTTGTGAATGATCAATTTGTCTGGGTCTTGTGGGAGATTAACTTTGTAGCTAAATGAGTTACCTAGGATATATAAAGTCATTATTATTATTATTATTATTATTAATTTGTGCCTCCATAATCGAGGTAGCTGATTCACAAGACGCGATCATCATCCGAACGCATGGCACGATCATACGTAGAAACTTCTGCTCGTAAGTGAAACGTGAAATGCCCTTAGTAAGCTAAGATGGACGCGATCGGCCAAATCAGGGATAAAATAAAGATTTTTTTGCGATGGGGAACACGTAGTTTGAGGGCGGTAAAACATTATGACGGTTCCATGTCGACAAATCCAGATGACTGCATGACTGGCGTAGCTCTTTAGAGAATAATGTATCCGAGTCACTTTTTATATGGATGCCATGAATATCTTGTATTAGACGATGACCTTGTCCCTAACCCCTGGATTAGCGGACTTGTACACAATCAAGAGCTCTGCTTGTGTATTTATGTATTTTCATTTCTCAGATATGTATATTAACACGAGATTTTGCTGAAATACGCCACTAGCGATAGGGGTCGAGAAGCTGGAAATCTAGAGAATCTCCATTTTCCAGTTAGACATACTTATAAATGGCATTGAAATTTAGTTCTTCTTGTTAATTACCGAGGTTGTTCTTTTTCTCCATACTCAAATGCTCTTCTGTTTACAAACAGCGCACCAAACAAAAATCGCATATCAGAATATGGGAATACAGTTGGTGAACTTTTGTTTGTTCACGAGTGAAGCTGCCTCGCTCTGTGTTCCAGGTATGAAAGTTGGATGTTCACCCTTATCACGGGAGATAAGATAATGACTGAAGTAACAGCTGAGGATTCGGACGGAAAACCACAAGGTGAACGACGCTGACAGCCTGAGAATATAGAAGAGTAAGTTCGTCTGGTGCGCGTGTTGACCCTCGTGCAGTATGGGTGAATGGTAAATGTTACCGAACGCAACACACTAGTACAAACCGCTCTTTCTGCTGATTGCCAGGCGTATTGCACCATACCACGCGCCAGGGATGTAGCATCTGCTTGGTTGTTCGGGTACAGTGCAAAACAATCAACTTATAAAGGTCAGAATGTGTACTTCGGTTCCAACAAGTGTTCACCACCTATGCACGCATAGACAGCTGTCGTCCACAATGGATTTCCAGCAAAGTAATCGGGGGAAAATGAACCTTTCCATGCAGCCCTGCGAGAGCACGGTACGATTTTGCGACCGATAATTTTCCATGTCTGTAAAGATATCTTTCCACACACAATAACGCGGTGATACTAAATAAAATGAAATGCATGTTTAAGTATGCGACATTAGAATGCACAGAACACCAAACGAAGTTTGATTTATTTCAGTCTCCCGAGGTTGTATGCCTACTCTATACTGTCAGAACGAACCCTCGAGGAAAAGTACTACAGTATGATATAGTTTACCGCAATAAAAATGTAGTAAACTCTAGTAGATTGTAGTGAACTATGGTCTACTATGATAAGCTATGGTGTACTACAGTTCCACTATGGTATACTATGATACATCTCCAATATACTATGGCACGCCAGATAAAATACTGTACATCTGTAGTAATCTGTAATATATCTGTGCTATGTATGCTATATGAAAGCTGATATATTCTAGTAATCTGTAATATATCTGTGCTATGTATGCTATATGAAAGCTGATATATTCTAGTAATCTGTAATATATCTGTGCTATGTATGCTATATGAAAGCTGATATATTCTAGTAATCTATAATATATCTGTGCTATGTATGCTATATGAAAGCTGATATATTCTAGTAATCTATAATATATCTGTGCTATGTATGCTATATGAAAGCTGATATATTCTAGTAATCTGTAATATATCTGTGCTATGTATGCTATATGAAAGCTGATATATTCTAGTAATCTGTAATATATCTGTGCTATGTATGCTTTTGATATACTATAGTAGATTCATGGTAGACTGTAGTATATTGTTGTTGCATACTACTAATGATAAAACATTTTACAGACGTCATGGACCATGGTCAAATACCTGGCATGATTATCACTATTCTACGGCGGAGGGTTGACTGCTAAGCTGTTCTAAGAAAGTGTCCATCTAAATTTTATACTAAAATGTCTTTTGGGGATATTCTATCAGCTCTAACATGGGAATATAAAAACATCCCGGTGATAACGGGGCGGATTTCTTCTTGATATGTACAGTGGCGCCCAATCATAATAAATTAATATCCTATCAACGCTCCTCAATCGTATATGTCGCAATGTGTGATTCGACTGTGCCAACCAAAAAGGCCCTACCATTATGTTCCCTTCAAAGCACTATGAAGAGTTCTCGGGATTGGTCAACACTCGCGTTAGTGCAAGCCGGTTAGATCCCACAAGCGACATATCCAAATGGGGAGCAGATAGGATTTAATTGAGTGGCGCCAAACTGTGTGTCAACGTTGACAGCATCGAAGGTGTTAACCCGGTATTAGGGGTCGAATGAATCCATGTACTTCAAGATCCTCATGGGGTTCATATGAAGAGTCACAATCAAAGCGTGACCGAGACACATCCATTCTCTAGATAACGACTTTACGACAATCATATAGATTAAGAATACTGATAATCGACACGGGTTTGATATTGTTGGAACACCATGCTATCTTGCTGGCATCATCGAAAACTGTTGACCGCTTGCGCGAATGGATATTTTGAGTCATCCAGGCGATAGTATTAACACGAACAAATAATCTGGTCAACTGGATAGTATATATTTGTGAATCTTACGTTGCGGTGGTATCGCTCACCACTGTTTTCTTTTAGTGAGTTGTATTCATCGTGTAAAGTCATTTCATTGTCTTACTGTGAACTAGTGTTCCACCTGTTAAAAATTTCTTTGTTTTCGATTTGCTATGTATACAGAGGTTTCCCTTTTCATGTTGACCGCTTCTCTCTTGTTGTAAATCAGCCTATGTTTATGCATATATTGTTTTGCCTTATTTGGTGCTAATGCTGTTATACGAATTAGATCTCTGGATTATGAACGCGGATATTCTTTAATGGATGATGGCTGAATATTGAATATCGGATTAGTCGCTTGTATTTAAAGCGGATATGTTTTTTTGGGTACCAATAGTAAATTCCGTACAAAACTAAAGAACTACAACAAGGATTCGCTATTATATGAATAGGTTAAATTATGTTATGCTGTTCTTACTACGACCTATTTGTTTCCGTACATCTTGGCCATAGCCCTCGGATATTTTGGGGAACTGTATTGAGATATATCTGCGGTTCTTGGAACCGGGTGCGATATTTTGTTTGTCATGCTTATCGCAGTCATCGGATCAGGTTTGCTTAGACAACACTCGTCCATCAAAAGATACGCGGATGATTCACACAGAATTCGAAGAGCGCGTGCTGTGGTTGCTTCCGGCAAAATAATATATGTTTTAATCGAATACTATACTGTCTGTACCGATAGTACACTTGATATACTGCAGTAGTCTCTATTATATCTCTGCTAGTGAGTGAGTGAGTGAGTGAGTGAGTGAATATGATTTAACGTCGCTTTCAACACTATTTCAGTCCTATATATCACGACGTTTGGTTCCCGTTCCTTTTCACACCCGAGAACCTCATGGGTAGGGTCCTATTCCTTTTCACACCCGGGACCTCGCGGGTAGGGTCCTATTCCTTTTCACACCCGGGAATCTCACGGGTGCCCCAGTTAGTCGCCTCTTACGACATGCTCTCTGAGAGGATAAGGCCTATTCTTATGCTATAGTAGATTCATGGTAGATTATATTATATTGTAGAATATACTATAAGGTCACTTTAGTCAAGCATGTTATAATAGAGACGTCCAATCTTAATAAATTAATATCCCATCAATGCTCCCCAATCGTACATGTCGCTATATAGAATCTTACGTATTTCAATTGAATTTGGTATTCTGAGCGCCCATACCATGGATATTTAATAGCATTATGACATCATGGTCGCATCTGGACTAATCCACTTGCAGTCGGGGAGGGGAGATAGGGTCACCGTGTCCGTTTATCCCAATGTTTACATCAAAGACCAGTAGTATGTGCCACAATGTCGGAACCGCGGCAACACGAAAACACGCCAGCGCGTCGTCTAATTCGGTTGAGCCAACCAAAAATTCTCTATCATTAATGTTCCCTTCAAGGCACTATGCAGCGTTCTCAAGATTGATTGACACTCGAGTTACTGCAAGCCTGATAGATCCTTCAAGTGGCGGAGCAAATAGGATTTAATTTTAATTAGATTGAGAGACGTCATTGGTAAAATACCCGACTGTTTATCACAATTCTTCGCCGCAGGGCTTAACATCATGTTTTCTCCTAAACTTGTCCAAGAAAATAGTCCTTGTTCGTTGCAATTTTATACCAAAATTCATGGGCGTCGCCAGTTTTCTTGAGAGGTGGTCGTTTCCTATGCTTAGCTTATTTATTGGAAAGCCCTGTACTGTGCTGCCCAACATATAGGAAAATAACATACGGTTGGGCGCTGAGAGGGGTCGTTCGCATCCAACGATACCCTTGATCTTTTGGGGATTTTCTTTAATCTGACATAATACATACTCCGGTGATCACGAGGGCGGAATTCCTTTTAGGATGCGGGGCCCTCGGTGGCCGAGTGGTCTAAGGCACTTCGCTGGTGACCGCTAGCCTCACACCGCTGAACCGGCACGGGTTCGAGCCCAGCTGGTCCATGTGTGAAAGCCTGTCAGTTACTTGCCGAAGGGCGGTGGTTCTCTCCGGGTACTCCGGCTTCCTCCACCAACCAAACTGACTGTCACCATATGAGTGAAACAAACTTGAGTGTGACATTAAGCCAAATTCCCTCCCTCCTCCTCCTTTTAGGATGCCGACTGTCTAATAAATGTCAGACCTGATATGTTCATGTGATGGGCCTACGTTGCTCAACTCAACCTAGAGTACCGATATATGTATATTTTGTATACCGATGACTACTTGAACAGTGATGCCAAAAGTATATCTGCGTGGTAATGTGTCGTACCTGGGGCGGATAATGGGAAGGTCGTACCGACCTAGTTCTGTTGACAGGATCAAATGTGTTTGAAGAATATACGAAACAACATTAATAATTCGCTATTATATAAGTTGAGTTAAATAATAAATGCTATTTTGTCTAGGACATATTTGTTTCCGTATCCTGGCCATAATATTCCCGGACAATGTTCTGGGACAGCAGGGTAGTTGTGTTTTTGTGTGTGTGTTTATGTGTTGCAGGGGCGGGGGTTGCAGATTGTCAGATGTTTGTGGTTGGGTCTTGAAAGCGGATCGATATTTTGTTTCGCTCTCGCTTTTATCTTAATATCATCGGATCAGCTTTGCTTTTATAACATCCACCCATCAGATAAGGCTAGACAATGCAAATGATGCCTCAAGGGCGTATTTGTAGGCAAGGTTGCAATCGATCAGTGAACCAAAACAACAGATTGACGATTTCGAGGCCAAATTTCGAGCGACTTCCGACAAGATTAGTGTATTCGAAACCAATCTAAATCGACTGATCATCATCGGTGTATGTCCATGACTTCCATATAATTGAATTCTAGTGTACAGGGTTACGTATAATTGAATTAGCAGCAAACCCTCCTCCCCTCTAAAAAAGTTAACAACTTGTCTTCGCCCTTGTTCATGTGAGAAGGGATACTTGGATGGTTCACACATAAATTGAAGCCTACTTAGGGACCATGCAAAATTTATCGATGGGGTAGGACCGGTGCAACAAGGAAAATCGACTAAAAAAATCCTTGGTCCCCCTAATCTTAGAACCAAAAAAAACTTTGGGTCCTATCTGGATCTCAGGTAAAAAAAGTTCCAGTCCTATCCATGCTGTGCCATACATGTGTACCCGGATTTGGCGAGCCGCATCTGTAAACACCATCCCCCAACCAATCTGTGATATGCACATATACTTTTGCACATTTCGGTGGTATTCCACTACGGGAGTCAGTTGTGGCACTACCCCAGGAGATTCTAGGGTCACTCCAATATTGAAATCTAATGATAATGTTTTTGTTTAGCAAAATTGCTCATGTACCGCTGTACCGAAGTTTACTTCGGTTGTCAGCTGCCACTGGATGATTATGGAATTAGGTACACCTGTTTCTTAGGATCAGAGGATATACCTGTGCTATTTATGAGATGAAACATGAATTTTTGTCCAAATTGACAAATGACACGGATTTTTTGTAGCAAAAGTGTACATGTATACCTGTACATAGAAAGTTTGCTGCAGTTGTCAGCTGTCAATGGATGATTATGAAACTTTGTACACATGTTTCTTATGATTAGAGGATGTACCTGTGCTATTTATGAGATGAAATATTATTTTTTATTCAAATTAAAAGGGTTTGGACTTAGTAAACTGCCAATGATATTGTACATACATGTACATGTACAACTGTACATGGAAAGTTGATGAAGCTGTCAGCTTTCATTTGATGATTTTGACACTTGCTGCACATGTTTCATACGATCTGAGGATGTGCATGTGATATTTTTGACATGAAATATTAATATTTGTCCAAATTATCGCGGTTTGGACTTCGTACTTTTACAATGATACCCGGCATGGATTTGTTGGACAAAAATTTACATGTACACCTATACATGGAAAGCTTGATCTACAAGTATACTTTCAATACTGTTGCAGCTTCAGCAGATCACCCCACAAGTCAAGATGTTTGGCTTCTCAGAACGCTTGTCAAAATATGGAACAGTGGTCCTCCACACTAGCCTGCATTTGTGCGGCCATCTTTAATTTATGTAAAATCATTAATGATTCATATGTCTGATACCATTCAACTGTTCAATACGAAAGCTGGTATAGATCATCGATGCATCAAGCGACTTCCATTAATTACCAAACCGTTTTTTCTGATTGGGGGGAAACCTTGGTGGCCATTTTTAATTTATGCAATCTTTAATGATACATGTACATATCTCTGATACAATTCAGCTGTTCAATATTAAAGTTGGTGAACATCATCGATACATCAAGAGTCTTTCAATTGATTACCAAACCGGCTTTTTTGATTGGATGGAAGCCTTGGTGGCCATCTTTAATTTATGCAATATCATTAATGATACACATTTCGGATATCACTCGACTGTTAATTTTGAAATAGCTCAAGAACAGCTATCCCTGCATGGGCACACTAAACTTGCATCATGGCCATAAGCCTATCGAATCGGGACCTCACAGCCGAGGTGTTTTCAGATGCTCAACTTCGCGTATTTTTCTTTGGAAAAATAACTCTTGGTCCTATGGATCGCAACGTCAAAAAAGTTCGTGTCCTACATACAAAAGCGTGAGAAAAAGTCCTGGTTCCCCCACGGTTTGCACCGGTCCTACCCCATCGATAAATTGTGCATGGTCCCTTACCATAGTTGCTCTCGGAAACACAGATTTGTTTACTCGAATTTATTTTTGTCATTTTTTTTTCTTCAAATTAATACTTTTCTTACCAAACATTCTTAATACATTTTATATCGTTGTATCTCCTAAAATCATAACATAATGTGTTTTTGTTAAAACTTCTATAGTTTTCTAACTGTGGGAACAGACAAATATGTGGCTGGGTTGAATTTTTGTATAAATTTTGTCCCTGATTACCGTTGGCAAGATAAGATATTTCCATAAAGTAATCAGTACCTTCATCCTGTTACGCGCGAAATCAATCAAATGGTAAAATACATACGTAAAGTATATATATATATATATATATATTGCAAGAGAGAAGCAGTGGGGGATGGGTGGTTGGTTCTTGGAACAGGTGCAGAGATATTCGTGCCTCAGGCTTATCTTACAGCAGTCGGATCAGGTTTGCTTTTACAATATAGGATGATGATTCACACAAACCTCGAAGCCCGCTTAGTTAGAACCCGGAAATACAACAGAAAATGTCAGCTCTGTTAAACGTCTTATCGATGCGTGACTCAAACGTTTTGACAAGTGCAAAATCTTCATTCATAAAACAAATCCTGGTCTTATGACCGTGGGAACGAAACACCGAGAATTACATCGGAGTACAACAATTGCTACCTGGAAATTCATGGCCGTGCGTGGGAGGGCGATGTTCATAGTATCAACAACGCCAAGGCCAGCAAGGGCGAAATAATGAACGTGATTGCCAACAGCGTTTGGTGTGTATGAATTTAACTCAAGGCCTCACTAGGAGTGTTATGTAGGCCTATACCCCCAATTTAGAAGTGCCATTTGAAAATTAAGGTACTTAAAAAAACCAGAGCCAATATAATTAACCCGTTACCAAGGTGACTGCTGATATATACTGTGACAATATATAAATGGACAAAGTACGTTTTACTGCTAGTTAAATTATTAGGCACCGTGTACAGTAGGATCTACATGTATACTACTAATTCAATAATATGGAATCTGTACACTCGGGTCTATACTACTAATTCAATTATATGGAACCCTGTACACTCGGATCTATGCAACTAATTCTGTTATATGGAATCTGTAGCCTAGGATCTATACTAATAATACAATTATATGGAACCCTATACACTCGGATCTATACTAATAATTCAATTATATGAAACCCTGTACACTAGTATCTATACTACTAATTCAATTATGTCAACCCCGTACACTAGGATTTATACAAATAATTCTGTTATATGGAAACCTGTACTCTAGGATCTATAATAATAATTCAAGTATATGCACATATTAACATTAGGATCTATACTACTAATTCAATTATATGAACCTCGTACACTAGGGTGTAAACAAATACTTCAGTTATATGGAAACCTGTACAATAGGATCTATACTATTAATTCATTGATATGGAACTCTGTACACTCGGAGCTATACATGTACCACTAAATCAATTATATGTATGCCTGTACACTAGGATCTATACTTCTAATTCAGTTCTATGGTATCCTGTACACCAGAATCTATACTTCTAATTCAGTTGTTTGGTACCCTGTACATTAGGATCTATACTACTAATTCAGTTCTATGGTACCCTGTACACAAGGGTCTATACTACTAATTCAGTTCTGTGGTAACCTGTACACTAGGATCTATACTACTAATTCAGTTCTATGGTACCGTGTACACTAGGGTCTATACTGCTAATTCAGTTATATGGTACCCTGTACACTAGGGTCTATACTTCTAATTCAGTTCCATGATACCCTGTACACTAGGATCTATACTACTAATTAAATTATATGGAACCCTGTACGCTAGGATCTATACTACTAATTCAGTTCTATGGTATCCTGTACACTAGGATCTATACTACTAATTAAATTATATGGAACCCTGTACGCTAGGATCTATACTACTAATTCAGTTCTATGGTACCCTGTACACTAGGATCTATACTACTAATCCAGTTCTATGGTATCCTGTACACTAGGATCTATACTACTAATTAAATTATATGGAACCCTGTACGCTAGGATCTATACTGCTAATTAAATTATATGGAACCCTGTACACTAGGATCTATACTACTAATTAAATTATATGGAACCCTGTTCACTAGGATTTATACTACTAATTAAATTATATGGAACCCTGTACACTAGGATCTGTACTACTAAATAAATTATATGAAACCCTGTACGCTAGGATCTATACTACTAATAAAATTATAAGGAACCCTGTACACTAGGATCTATACTACTAATTAAATTATATGGAACCCTGTACACTAGGATCTATACTATTAATTCGATTATATGTAAATTCTGGTGGATAGGCTACTTTCTAAAAAAACTTGAGTGAACTGTTCCACTCAACTTGAGTGGGATCCATTTCCACTCTTATGCTTGAGTGAATGTCACTCAAGTTGAGTGTACTTAACTCAAGCTGAGTGAAAAGTAACTCAGGTTGAGTGAAAAGTAACTCAAGTTGAGTGAAAAACTCACTCAAGTATTGAGTGGGTTCAATTTCCACTCTTACTTGAGAGAAATTTCACAACTTTTTTATTGAGTAAAACAATTAAATACACAGATGATGATACATGCGGTTGACAGATGAGGGCAGGTATTAATTTTTGTACAGTAATATTATAATTACTCTAGCAGCTTTCTCAGAAGAAAAAAGGCTGTTTAATATGACAAAATTTTCTCTCTTTGATTACACTAAACTAGCGGACGTTTATGCAATTTCCAACTTGAGGCATATAACTACAAACCTCAATGCACTGGCGATAACGCTAGTGGAAAATAAATACGAACGATTTTCGACTGAAATAGTCGTTGCTAATACATGTTCTTTCGGTAATACATTTGCTGAGTAAAATCAACTGACAAAGGCTAAGATATCCAAGCCATACCATTGTGTCCGCCAAATGATATTGCTATTTTGGGAATAATGGATTTTTGTAAGAGTGAGTGAGTGAGTAGTAGGATTTAACGTCGTTTTCAACCTTGTTTCAGTCATATCACGACGGCCTACATGTGCCAGAACACGAGAGTGCTCACAGTTCCTATTACCCTGGACACCGATCAGCCCAGCCAGTGCAGCACCCGGTCACCCATCCAAGTATTGACCGAGCTGAACGTTGCTTAACTTTCGGTGATCTGACGAGAACTGGTGTGTCCAACGCTATAAGCCGTACCTAACAGGTTATCTTCATCATAGCCGAATAATGTCGCCCATATAACATAAAGGAGAACAGATTTATTTCACACAAGCTTTCGTACACATTTTGTCTACTTCCGTGGATATAAGTGTTCGCGTCAATTCACATTCACACGAAATTCTTTTGTGAACGACGGCTGAATAGTGTATGTCGGATGGGGTCTTTACTCCTAATTCAGTTATATGAAACCCAGCGTACTCTGGTGGATGGGCTAAGAAAATCAAATATAGAGATGGATTTTGTAAATATGTGTGGACGACGGCTGAATAATGTATGTCGGATCGGTTCTTTACCATTAATTCAAGTATATGGAACCCAGTGTACTCAGATAATGGACTAACAAATTTAAATATAGAGATGGATGCGTAAATATTTGGAGACGACGGCTGAAAGCTGCATGGCGGTTTATACGCCTATACAAATATTCAATAGATCAACTGCGACTAATTCATAGTTCGTTATTTACTTTGAATTAGTTGGTCTCGAAAGTCCCAATTTCTGCCCTATTCTGGGATAAATCCGCACGTCCCATTCACAAAAACTCTTGAAGAATTGCAGTTAACGAACGCATGATCACTTGACCTTTATCAAAGCAATCAACACCTTAAACCAGATAAGTATGAAACACATGTAGATGAAATGGTTCAAGCAAACGCATTACAAGGAATATAAGCGGTCAGCATTTCCTAATGATGTTAGCATTAGGCTCATGAATAATAATCGTTAGTTTATCATTACCGGTGGGCGGTGATTATAAACGAACGATTTTTTGTAATGAGCCCTACCGTTCATGATTTTGGCATATCCTTTTATTTGTCAGGTGGATTTCAAAACATCAAGTTAACTTTAGTCACACCATGATTATTGTTGCTCATGGGAACCGCTAGAAACATACCGAATTTATTGGCCTTGATTATACACTGGAGTGCGATTTGCGGAGGAAATGTATTCTCTAAAGATATTAAAATTACTAATTATATACCTGATACCATCGGATATTGTCATCCTGTAGGATTGTCAATGAGAATGACTGTGTACAAGGCCGGTCGATATTGATGAATAAGCGTCTAACAGTAACCGGGTTATGAATATTTAACGCTGTACCATGTATCGACACAACAAACAGACTTCAAGCCGCGGGATAACTAACCTCGAAATACTCTAATATTAGTAATAGCAGTGAACATTATCGATAAAAATCAAGACCTTGTGAAATCTTTCGGTGCACTATTGCGAAAGATAACAATGGCCAATTTCTCGACGTACGTGAAGGCGCCAGCTGTTCCGAGCTGTTACTATATTATCAAAGCAACAGTACATCGTGATGTTAGCCCGCTGTTCAGGTTAACAATCCGCCACAACGTTAATCATGGCTCTTGGCCTTTTTTCTGACTAACCCGATTTCCCAGCCAATCGCTCATCTACCGCTTACGTTAGATTTGATCCTCTGTTCTGATTTGCCCCTATGATACGCTTAGCGTACTCGGCTCCTCTGAGTAATCGATTCGGTCATGTGACCGAGTGTTCCTAGGTTCGCCAGCTGCCTATATAAGAAGCAGAACGCATGCTCTCCAACAGACAACACGAAGAATACACTGGTAGTATCTACACGCGAGAAAAAGTTACAGCGTTGCTACTAGTTCACTGATCATAATTCCGAAAGACGTTGATAAGCTGGAAATTATTCCTTGGTCTCCAAACAGTTTTTGCAATCTTTGGATGCCTCCTACAGTGGATACTATGACACAAGGCATGGTTGAAGAGGAACACCGAACTACGAAGAGGCGCGTGAGCGTGACTTCCCAGGATAGTTCTGGGAGTACCGGTACATCGGAACATTGCTCTCGGGGAAACACACCTTTCCATCTCCGTATCTCCCCGTGCAGAGGAGTAGCTTCTGCCCCTCATTCCCGGTCCAGTTCGGTAAAGAGGACGAAACCTCGACCGAGGGAGCTAGATTTGATCACGAATAGACAGAGAACGAATAGCATGCCAACATGCAGTCCGATCCAACTTTCCATCTCTTTCGAAGATTTAAACGACGATCGGGACGAAGCACCCAAAATTCACAGAGTCAGATCCTTTCACAAAACATCTAAAGGACTCGTTAACAGAGGTGACTCCGTTAAAAGGAAGAACACGAATAACGTTTTTACTGCCGGTGTCAACTGTCCCACCGAGCCGGTTGAATTCACACGGGATCGCACTTCCAGTTCGAACTCTCAGGATAGCACGGCTCAAAGTGTCGCGTCCGGTTCCATTCCTACGTCTTTCCGCGTGGTGATGCTGGGCGCTGTTGGTGTGGGGAAAACCGCACTAACGCAACAATTTATGACATCTGAATATATGGGAGCAAGCGATACGACAAGCGGTGAGTACTACTTTCAGCTTCAATTAATGCAAATTTCCCATTTAGCAATTCGAATGTTATTGAACGGCCATATTCACTGGTATATCTTTTCGCATATGAATACATCGGGGAGAGCCATATCACAACTAATATAATCTATGCAAATTGTTCAACTGTTTTTATTGTTTGAAATAGCAAAAATCATTGCTGTGTCAAATTACTCGTGAAAAAATATATTGCGTATAGCCTAATTACTAAAGTGAACTATGTTTATTTTTCGCATGACCAGTGCCCATCGTGAAGCTATGTAGAGTCAGTACATTTTATCCATTCATCCATCCTTAAAAACAATGTTCAATTAGTTTGTGAACACGTTTCCTCTGACGCCTGAAACATGTTAGGTTTTAGTTCAGTAATGATGCAAGTTAATAGACCACGCCAGTATGCGTCCGCCAGCGTTAATCATAGCACGTGGCAATATATCTATTCAAAAAGTAAAAAAATCAATAATGACTTGTGTATAATATCTTTTGACATGAATCGTGCTACGGGAATGTTTTCCACATCACAAACTAACCGTGGCCCCGTTTCTAACCAACTCTTTGTTCTTAATTGGACTGTTCCTTCGTTTACAAAGCTCTACTCACACGGAGAAATTATAAAAAATCGATAATGGCAGCCTTTCGCGTAGAAAATCATTTGGACCCTAGTCGGCCTCATTGGTATACTGGAAACGTGGATTCCAGCTCCCCAGTTGCCCCAGACTCTTTATCACGTACACACATGGTCACATACCTGGAGCATTTGTTTTTTGTATTAGAGAATTTACAGCTGACACAAGTATATTGATGCGAAATAGTATCAAATGTCTAAGCTATGTGTTATCTAAAGGGACAATAACATTTTATTCCATTATGTTTGCAGTTCAAAAATTATTTTAAGCTACAGTACAGTCAGAGAATCATATATCTTGAACAACAATCAGTTTTAATGCTGTAGATCGCAGGTAGTGGCGACAGTATTTACGTCAAAATATATCACTTCCTCATTTGATTGATCATATCTCAATCTAAAACCAATGGTATAATCCATAGGATTTTGACAAGAATCATTTGGGATATGAGAAAAAACCCCACAAGAATCCTCTAAGAAATAACGGCTACAAATTAACGTTATTATATCTAGTTGATTAAATCAAGTATATCTTTGATGACGTATTGTTGATCGCAGTTGCTGGTAGATCAAATCTATAACGTCAAACTAAAACGTTGATAAGAGATTGTTGGCTCATTATAAGCTCATTCCATCTGCCACTTAGCATCATGCCAGAGAATACACTAAATACAGAGAGTTGCGAGTTATTTTTGCTCCGCTCGCCGTGCTCGCTGCAGCAGAGGTTAATAGTTTGCCTCTGTTAATGCACTCCGTATGTTTTAGGGATATTTGAAACTTTGCCAAAATTACATGAAGCGCCTCAAAACCTGGAACATCTGCCACCAGGAGAGAAAATTAAGAGCTCATGGCAGTTGTTGTGATGTTTACCGTGAGAAAAGATATGAATCTTCATAAATCAACCGCTATCTTCCTGTTCATTATTGACCAATGACTCAGGTGGGAAAATTAGATTTGCAGTGGATGGTATCTGCTATACTATTATCAGATACATTATTTTGGGAGTTTTTTTTTATTGAAGTGATATTTTCAAACAGATACGTTTTATTGGGTCTGATATTCGAATACATATATAATAGGCTATAATTATACGCACATGTGTATAATGAAAATACTAGAATAAGTGAAGAAATAAATGATAGAAAATAGTATTAGTAACTATTTTGCGAACAGAGGAACACATGCGCAATAATATGGAATACCACAACAAGATTTTCGCCAGTCGACCATCGTATCGCCAAATCGTGACATTTCCCTAATTTTTTTTAACTTCTCTGTACGCACTGACCACTGGTTCTAGAGTGATGGGATTACAACACCTTTCAGTCAGTGACATTACAAGATAGACTATATCATAGTCAACATGTTCCCATAGCAATAATGTGCATTTTGCTTCGAATAGTACACTATTCTAGAGTGCGGAATATATAAATGTACTTCCAATTAACAATATACTGAACTATGATGAACTAAGAACTAAACGCCTTGTTCTTTTCCTCCTCCCAAACAGCAGAAGGTTATCTAGAGAAGACCGTGGCAGTGTTCGTAGACGGGGACGAGTCTACTGTGAACTTCATCGACCCCCCTGCTGGATGCGTAAGTATAAGATCGTTGTTTTATATATACAGTAATGTGGCCGATATATCTTCTTCAAAGGTCGGCGTCAGAAAAATGCCAGAAGAGAAAACACACTTGGCAAGTTGTTTGAAAGTGGATCTCTGATCGAACTCACCTAATTTCTCTGAGAGACGGCAAAGAACGTAGGATATTTCGTCAGCAGTGGCGGTGGTACGTTAAAATAGACATACAAGAATACCATCCGTCAGGTGTGAAGCATTAAGAGCTTGTTTTTTTTTGGCATCCAAGAATTCTTTGTGTGATAATGGGAGCTTCTGAAATTCTTACGTCTGTCGAGGCAATTGTCTTCATATGGGTTGTTCTTGGTGGCTGTTGCTAATCCGACATACAGTTAATAGCTGCCATCCACAGGGAACTTTCCCATCAAAACCACAACAGCAACTGCTGAACCCAAATTTTCTGTGGCGCAAAATAAAAAGCCAATACACTATAAAAGTTAGTTACTTAAGCTATAGAAGCCGTCGACGGTTTTCTATGCCATAAAGACAACAATGATGGCATCACGTTAACTCCTTATCATTAAAGAGTATTGTTTTATGGAAACGAATTATGTCAAACTAATGCATATTTTCCTGTATTTAGAGGTTTCTGGTTTTACAATTGTTCCAGGTTGTTGGGGACGATATTCCAATAGACGGTTACGTGGTGGTTTTCTCGGTGACAGACAAATGCACGTTTGAATACGCCGTGGACGTTCTGTACAAACTCCGAAGTGAGCAAGGCTCAGACAGAGCCGTCATTCTTGTGGCTAATAAAGTGGATGTGGTCCGAAAACGACAAGTGACATCAGAAGGTGAGTTATTTAACTCGAAAAATATATGTAAGTTTATTGTTTTGGTGGAAAATTTAAGCCGTACGATGTCGGGCATTACAGTTTAGTTTTTCTGGGTATTCTTGCATTTATCAGGTTTACTGGTGTTCAGGCATTCACTCTATCAGACGTCCTCGATGCTCATCCAATAACATCAGATGAGTTAATTGTTTGAGCTGATCTGTCATCACAGCTCCCGAGCTAGCGTATCTAATTCCGCTTAAGCCAGCGCTAAGGGCCGTGTGGATACTTCACATTCTCCAGATGAACAGCTGCAATAAAACAGCTCAGATATCGATACTGAGGCTACGTCCGGGAATCCACCGTATTCTCTGGTCTGAATGTGAGGCGCCGAGGGATGCTTTCCTGTAGAGTCATATTGCTGCTCTTTAGTCGCCAGACTTCGTCAAGTTTTCTCACCTCTTGCATATCGCATATTGCATATATCCAACTTACCCACATACGTAGCGATATCATTCAAGCGTCAGAACCGAGTTCAATATTCAGCCGTCGTCCATGAAAGAATTTTCGCGTCAATAAAATCCAAGCAGGCATCAGAAAAATATAAACACACGATACATCTATATGTGACTGATTACAAGGACCCCTTACATTCACTTATGTGCCCAATCACTTGTAAGCAGACTCGTAGCTGGCGAACTAGATAGCGATTGACTGAAATTGGGTCAAGCCATTCGATGGATCGTGTTCTACTAGGCCAACAGCACGATCTCCACTCCTTATGCTGATCGAGTAGCATCTTTAAACGGCAAAGGCTATCACTACCACATTCCCTCCAGTGTCGTCGTGATGTGACACAGTTGCTATTTAAATCAGACACCATAGCGTGCTTGATAATCTTTCGAATTGGATGCCTTTCGAAAATCAATTTGTCCTGAATATGTGGGAAAATAAGGAGAGGTATAGTGCTATAATTAATGCTTGTTTGCCGCGAGCAGGAAGCTATCTATATTTTGCCAGTCCCAGATGTTTGTGATGGATCGGTATTAAGCCGTTGTTTTGCCCACGTCTACTCTGGCGTTGCTTTGGTCGGGTTTCCAGGATGGCTTGGCCAAGAGCCCTGGGGAAACTGTATCCGAACGCCAAGTCCCAGGTGCTCCGTGCAAATAACCTAGCGCACCCAATTAGGCGGAAGAGCAATTGATTTACCCAGTGTCTTCAGCACGCCTTGAAAATACATTAATTCCCCTTAGATTGACACATATCTCCGAGCAACGTTGGGAAATCGACAAAAATGCCAATTTCTAGTCGATCAGTGAAATAAAGGGCGGGTTTGTGTTTTTGGTTAGGATGTTTGGCGAGGGGGATATTGACCATAGCTGATAGGCTTCCGGCGTGTTGATACTCGAACAGAGCAGGGGAATAATGACAGCATTTCTGACTACCCTAACTCGCCGTGGGACTGCTCTATTTTCTCTAAAAAAAATTATAGGCGAACAACACATTCCTGAAAACGTTGGTCCATAGCAATTAACGACCGAAATATATAAGATCCCATAACAGTTGCACACGCAAAAGTAGAACGGAAAGGTCTGATAAGTTTTCTTTGTATTAGGGTATTTAGAGTAAAAATAATACTCGACTGCTTCAAAAATTTTGTTCTGACGGTGCATAATTCGTTTGCTGCGAAAAATCGTTCTCATATTTACTTCATATGTCGTTGACATTTAGAGTTGAGTGGGTCACTCTCTCCACTTCTGCTTGGCAAATAATCTTGCAATCTCTCTGAAATCAGAATCCACGGACACGCGCGAGCGACGCAAGAATGTTTGCGCTTCAGGTTCACATGCTAATAGGGACACCAGATTGGAAGCGAATTTCTCTGATCGTATTGGTGTGTGCATACAAAAGTGTGCGACAACGATCCGGTACCAAATTTACTGGGTTTTTTTTCTTCATGTACTTCCTACTGAATGAAATTTCTTGCTGGGTATTAGCTGAGTTGACCTGATCAATACGGCGTTATCCACAAACATCTATGATGTTTCGACATTTGATCACAATGCCAATGTCTATATACCGGATGGAATCTGATGTCGATTTTGCAATTAGCCTCTAGGAATTATATGGGTGTGCGTGTATTTTTATCCCTACAAATTGCTATTCTTCCACAAAGCTATGTTATAGAAATCAATATGCCGTGTTATTGACGTGATTCGTTCCTGTTTTGTTTCAGAAGCCAAATCAGTGGCCACGCAGTACGGCTGTAAATACACGGAGACATCAGCAGCTATTAATCACCAAGTGGACGAACTGTTAGTAGGAGTTGTCAGCCAGATCCGTCTTAAATTTACGGCGGATGTTTTTGAACAAACGCTACCACGCCCCAACAGCAAGAAGCAAAAGGCCAACAGTTGTATCCCCGGGGTAAAAGGCGCCAGAGGACTGCTCAATAAACTTCTAAAGCGAAAAAGCGCCAAGTCTAAGTCATGTGACAATTTGTACACGTTATAATATGAGAAAATATGGCTAAAGAGAATCGCAAACTTTGAACTACTTAACGGTTCCGCGATGAACATCTGGTGCTCCCATTATATCATTATTAATAAACCATAGTCCACGGGATTAGGTACGTGCTGAAAGACCTCAGTCCTCTAGATCCCCGCCGATTCGGAGAACTGTTTCCGGTCCACAGTTGTAAGAAGGATTGAATTGGGTTAAGTTACATGCTGAAGTACCGCACTCATCTAGCTGTCCACCAGGAACTGTTACCCACAGCTCTAAGATTGAATGGATTTGGTCAAACTTTGACCTCGATGCACAGACCTGTGCGTGTTTAAGTGTGGCCCTGTTGTCGCTGAGTTGGTCATTTTTTGAAGTCGCTGACGCAGGCGCCGACGAATTCTCCATCCGTCATAGTAATCGGTTCGTGATTACGTGCTTACCATAGACGAGCTGTCAGCCTGGAACTATACGAGGTGCACAGGTGCATTTGAAGTACTGCAGTAGCCGAGCTGTCCACTTGGAACTGTGCGTGGTGCACAGGTTCGTGTTGAAGTACAGCAGTAGCCGAACTGTCCAACTGGAACTGTACCCGCTCCATATATGCGTGTTCAAGTATAATAGTCGAACTGTCACCCTGAAATTCGTGACGAACACAGTTGCAAGATTCAATGGGTTAGGACAAACTCTAATCCCAGATACAACATATATATTTAATAATGTCCCAGTGATCCTCATTCAGTATTGATTCATGTGCCCCATAAATATCCAGTAAAAGATGGGCATGTTATTATGTCCTGGACTAATTTCTATGACCAGGTCAATATTTACGTCATTCTCCGACAGATGTCAGCCTAGTATTTTCTTCAGTTTGAACACATCATCGTCATCCACACACAGCGTTACTGTAGAAACTAGACTCGGGAGAAACGGGATCTCACCGTCTTCATTCCGAACAATTAGTTTTGATAATTTCTGTCAAATTATAGTAATCTGACCATCAACACTATTCTTTGAAAACTCTTCTTCACGAGAAAGCGTTCTCTGTTGGAACTTGACATCGAACAGAGCCACTTTTGCCTTGGAGAGGCACCCCTCTCTCCAGAACTGATGGTCATTATCCAAGTCATTCAGATTAACCATCGAAAACAACAGTGTTTAATTATTTTGTGTATCGGGGACTCGATTAAATTACTCACTAACTCAGAATTTTCCATGGTTGTTCTCGGGTTCTTCAACATACCGTCATTATAGGGATTATAGACTGTACAAAATTAATTCATTTATTGTCTGTCTCGACACGGCTTCACATGTGTTTTACGGTGAGGAAAATAAAAGATTCAAAAGAAAGAAAATATATCATTCATAAATACCCAGAAAAGATATGTATATGAGCAGAGAAGGGGATGGTCGCATGAGTCAAAAGTGATGAGTCATTCTAAATTTAGCTCGTTTAACTAAAAATAATACTTGTAATAAAACACTGTTATGAAAAGCCTTTTATACTGTAGTATATTGTCCTCTTGGAAACTCAATGACGGCCTTTCCTCACCTGGGTTCGTCATCCTACGCATAGTTATGATATAGTTACAGATTGATTGTTGCTCTTGTAAATGGATACTTCAGTGTAACAAAGATGTCAGTCTTTGGGATATATTATTCACATGCTCGCGAAGTATTACCCGGTAATCACGATGTTATGCTTCAGATACATAGTGGTGCTGTTGACGTGTCTGCTCTCGTGTTCCTCAAATATCTCGCTGAAAACCGAAAGTTGCCGTGTAATTGCGATTTTTGTTTTTGTTTCTGTTAATCGCGTTGAAGCTGTTTAATATGTTAAATAATCTGATTTCTTGCATTATTCTTGTATGGAAAAATAGAAGAAAATACGGCAAACATGTTCATATCATTTGACCATTACCATTTGGCATGTTGTCCTATGTAAGTGCTATGTATAGGTTCATGCTATGGAGGTGTGTTATAAGAGTTCAAGCATTCCTGACTGCATGGTTGTCATGACAACATAGAATACAGGGAAAGTGAACATATGGCTGTAAATATATTTTCAAAATGTTATTATTGATCACTGGTTGTGTTCAGATCGCAGAGTATTTTGTATATGCTATATTTTATAATAAAAAAATCCAAATAAGTACAATTTTAAATTTGTTTTTTTACCTGTCTTGCCATCTGTATATTTATGATAATATTGTTCGAATCCTATAAGGCGAAGCGGGGGTTAAATGAGATCGTGTACAAAATGGGACTAGAATTTGATCAATCCGCCTTTCTACATTAATTCTTGGACAATGCTGTCTTGCCCCGGTGATGGCGACGGGTGCACAGCACGTGGGCCACCGTGTGAGCTCCGGTTCGTTCTCGTGATCTCTTCCCTGTATTTATAACATGGAGCGGGTTTTTCAACTATTGATAACTGGTGTAAATATGACAATACGGATAAATTATTCCTACTATTCCAAGAAAGAACCAATAAGCTTACACTCATGATAATTTCCAGTTATCATCGATTAAACATACATTCTGGGTTGAAGAGATATCGAAGCGCCCCACTGACGAAGCGAAGGTCATGCGGCCAGACAAGTGCCCGATGTCATCGCTGCAAGACGGCATTGTCGAGGAATTAACTTGAAGTTTAAATGCCCCAATGATTGAGTACAATCAAGTGTCTCCAACTTTTCAAAAAAATATTAGTTGAAAACCAAGTAAAATTTAGACAGGGCTCTAAGTCAATTCAATTGGATGAAGAAACATTCGGTGGTAGATTGAAGAAAATCAATCCTCGGTATATAATGTTTGCTCGTTTTTCACCAGATTTTTCAGATTGGTCATCTAGAACTGCTATGCTATCGAGCAAATATTCATGAGATTTGGATAAAATGTCGTACATATGTAAAACTAAGTAAGAATACCTCATTTTTATCTCCCCTTTCTAATCATCCATACTTTAGGTGAAGGGGTGACGCTTTTCAGATTTTTGAACATTTCATGTCATAAATTCATTTTCAGGGCGAAATTTTAAAATATGAGGCTCTCTTTTGATTATTTTGTCTGTAAAGTATATTGCAGGAATATAAAAGTTCAAACATTTTTAAAGAATACTTTAACAGGAATATTTCAGTTAAAATAATTCAGATTTCATGAATGAATAGCTGTCAGAAAATCTATAACTCGTTCTGGTGAGTTTTGCCATTTAATCGAACAAAAACTGATAAAGAGTCGAAAATCTTATCGCGAGGGATACTTGAGACTTAAGTCTCGAAGGGTAGCGCCAGCGATCTGAGAAGCTATGATTGTATTATGCAATCAGCATGTTCTATTTGTCACGAAACATGGGAAATTTGGAATGAAGACGCCTGGTTAACTAGTCAAGTTTAACCAGTTTTCCTTAATAATGTATAATGACGTTGAATGAGGTCATTACGTGTTTACGGAATCTCGCAAAGAAATTAGGCAAAACATGTATATGCCATAAGCAGAATCTTCAACTAACGAGAATGGAGACTGATAGTCTGCATGTAAACATTGTAATCGTTTCTATAGTCGTAAATTCGACGAGAGAGAAAATCCTAATATTTTTTTTATAAAGATAGAGGTATAAATATAATGATCCATTTATTAGCTGATCTGTCGTCACAGCTCCCGAGCTATCTTATCTAATTCCACTTAAGTCGGTGCTAGGGCCCGTTTGGTTACTTCCTAGTGTCCACATGAACACAGCAATCAAAGCGCGGCTGAGATACAAAGGCTACGTCTTAGAATCCTCCGTATCATAGTCTGAGCGTGAGGTGTCGAGGGAGGCTTTCCACTGGAGTCATATAGTTGCCTTTTAGTCGCCAGACGTCGCAATTTTTTTTCTCCACTTCATACATATCTCACCAATGCATGTGACCGTCGGTGGTTTCATTAAAATCCTTCAGGGAAGGTGGATCTATCACCCTTTTGCCTATTAGAGTTGATCCTAATCAAATAGATCGTCTATATAACAATTGGTGAAGGGAATTGTGGAAAGGGCTTTGAGACGATTATTTTTTTCTATATTTGCTGCACACTCGTATTTGTTATGAACATACATGTATCTGCAATTAGGGGCCGTATGAACTCATGTACTTCAAGATCCCCATGGAGTTCATATGAACACACGCAATCAAAACGTGACTGAGATACATCATTCTCTAGATAACGACTCGACAACGAAGATCATAGAGGAAATTTTAAGAATACTGATCAGCGATACGGATTTGGTATTTTTGGAACATCACGATGTCTTGCCGGCATCATTGAAAAAGGTTGACCGCTTCTCTCTTGCAGGAAAGTTGCCTATGTTTATGTATACTATGATTGTTTTTCTTTGAATTTGGTGCTAATGCTGTTATATGAATGAGCTATTTGGATTATGAACGTTGACATCCTTTAATGGACTAGACCCTTGTATGCCACATGGACTGCACAACTGGTACTCATTGGAATAGAATACGAATGAAAGCGGTTCAAAAAGAAACGTGTGTGCCTGTTATCAAATCCACTTTCAAATTAGAATATGAATCGGCAGCAGGAGAAATTACTTTGTTGCAATAGATCAGGCGAGTAGGATCCACATCGAATTCTGCAAAAACTCTCCGAAACCTTTTATGACACCAATGGTCTGTCTATAAAACCTGCCATACAACCTATCATTCCTGTGGTAGGCGATCTGGCCGTATCGGGTAGAGCATCTTCCCTGTATGGCAAGGAGGTTTGTGTCCTGGACATTTCGGCAAGTTTCGTCACTCAAAGCACAATACTTTGTTAAAAAGACATCGAAAGGTTCCGTGAAGCCATGGTTCGGACAACGAAACAAACCAATATGAAAGTATAAATTCAAATCCAGACAATTAAAGCATATGCAGCTGAATGAGAAGTACAGTAAATTATGAGATACAAATCAGAATAGCTTCCTTAAAACAGTGGGAACAAACAGACAGCATAACAGACAGACCTACCCAAAATCAGAACCTGTAGGGCGAGGGTGAAATATTAATTTGTCTACCTCGTTGGCTTAAAGAAGGGTTCGTCTCAGTACACACTTCATGTTCTAATTGAAGTGCAGCGAATTTGTCTCATGTGAAAAGCGATCAGTAGTAAAAAATAAAAAAAAATAAAAAAATAAACATATTACCATTTCTTTTAGATTGAAACAATAGCTATTTAAGATGGGAAAATTCCCAGGTAAATCCAGTACCATCCAATCTATCAGTGCAAATATTTATACAATTTTAACCGGGTCCACTTCTGCCTACTATACCAGATGGACAGTAGTAAAAACAAAGTATTTGACTGTCGACAATATTTAACGATGTTCTTGATGTCGAAATGACCGATTGGTATTGAGGTGTAAGATCAATACGTTACAATCACCAATGTGTTGGTGCTGTGTTGCGTCCCTTTTACGCGGAACCGTCCAGTTAACACCCATTTCTGTCAAATTTGGCCTTTGTACTTGGTGTGTGATATCAATACATCATAGCATGTGAAGAGTTATGCTATAACTGATATGTTCCATTACAGTCTATCACAGGCATGACTGACACGACAGAGTAACATATAAGTCAAACAGAATATTACTTTCCGTAGACTTGATCGAATCATTATTGCCATACAGTTGATCTCATATAGGGAATCGCTCAGCCGCAAATGAGTAAATACCCAGCGCTCTATTGAATACGACTGGGTAAATATTTCTCATCCATTGTCTCTTGCGTGATAACATTACTGAATCAATTTTGCCGAAAGTCCAATATCCCAGTCGCTAGTTTAAACCACTAAACTGCCAAGTGGATTTTTTTTTCTGATGGACCATCTATTCTGCGAAAATAGATTATTGGAGCTCAATAAAGATACGTTTGGGGAAATTGTCGGTGTGAATCGCGCTTGTCTGATTGATTGCAACCTTGTGCCGTAGTCATATTGATGCGCTCAGAACTCCAGGTAGATCAGGTGTGAACACTATACTGCTGTACCTCGGTATATCACTGTCTAAATACACTAGCATACATGTATCTGTAGAGAGTCTAAAACAGCGATGAGCTGGTGTTGAAACTGTTATTGTTGGAGCGTGTACTGAATAGCCATGGTTTGGACAAATAAACACGCCAATGAAATATGAAAGTAAAATTTCAAATCCAGATAACTAAAGCATATGCAGCTGAATGAGAAGTGCAGTAATTTATGAGATACACTACAGAATAGCTTCCTTAAAACAGTGGGAACAAACAGAAGGCAAAACAGACAGACATACCCAAAATCAGAACCTGTAGGGCGAGGGTGAAATATTCAATTGTCTACCTCGTTGGCTTAAAGAAGGGTTCGTCTCAATACACACTTCATGTTCTAATTGAAGTGCAGCGAATTTGTCTCGTGTGAAAGGCGATCAGTAGTAAAAAAACAAAAAACAAAAAAAATATTACCATTTCCTTTAGATCGAAATAATAGATATTTAACATGGGAAAATACCCAGGTAAATCCAGTACCATCCAATCTATCAGTGCAAATATTTAGACAATTTCATCTTAGCTTACTAAGGGCATTTCACGTTTCACTTAACACTGCCCTTAGCTCAATGACTTCATTCTCCGTGTATTTCGGCCGATGTCAGCTTCCCCAAGCATCAAGCCGCATGTCCGCTCCATTTAAACGAGCCAATGAAATTGTCCGTATTCAAATACTTTGACCTGGAAATCTCAGACATGAGACATGTCAATTTCACTTAAGTGCTCGACATGCTCGAGGCGCAAGACTGTGGGAGACCAAACCGAAGTTGTGCGAATTAGATATTTTATTTCTCACTCTAATGGAGCATGCTTCTTTGTTTTCCTTAAGAAAAATCATATTACAAGCGGCCTAACATATTTGCAAAAAATAAAATTGGCGACAGTTCACAGAAAAATGATATGCTTTTTATTTTGTGATGGGGGCACTCCGAGGCCCACCAAGGGATCGTTTCAATCGATCGCTTTCTGGAGGTGTGTCTTCGTTTTATGAATGTGATTGCGCCGATGTCGGACCTAACGGGGCCAATCGGATGTGACCATTTGGGAAACGCCCTAATACACTCAGATACCACCCGTTACCGCATGGCTACGAGCAGAAGTTTCTACGTATGATCGTGTCATGCGTTCGGATGATGAGACAATTTTAGCCGGGCCCACTTCTGCCTATTATACATTCCGCAGGCCAAATGGACAGTAGTAAAAACAAAGTATTTGACTGTCGACAATATTTAACGATGTTCTTGATGTCGAAATGACCGATTGACATGATCAGTACGACCGATATGATCAGTACGTTACAGTCACCAATGTGTTGGTGCTGTGTTTACGCGGGTCCCTTTTACGCGGAACCGTCCAGTTAACACCCATTTCTGTCAAACTTGGCCTTTGTACTTGGTGTGTGATATCAATACATCATAGCATGTGAAGAGTTATGCTATAACTGATATGTTCCATTACAGTCTATCACAGGCATGACTGACACGATAGAGTAACATATAAGTCAAACAGAATATTACTTTCCGTAGACTTGATCGAATCACTATTGCCATACAGTTTATCTTATATAGGGAATCGCTAAGCCGCAAATGAGTAAATGCCCAGCGCTCTATTGAATACGACTGGGTAAATATTTCTCATCCTTTGTCTCTTGCGTGATAACATTACTGAATCAATTTTGCCGAAAGTCCAATATCCCAGTCGCTAGTTTAAACCACTAAACTGTCAAGTGGATTTTTTTTCTGATGGACCATCTATTCTGCGAAAATAGATTATTGGAGCTCAATAAAGATACGTTTGGGGAAATTGTCGGTGTGAATCGAGCTTGTCTGATTGATTGCAACCTGGTGCCGTAGTCATATTGATGCGCTCAGAACTCCAGGTAGATCAGGTGTGAACACTATACTGCTGTACCTCGGTATATCACTGTCTAAATACACTAGCATACATGTATCTGTAGAGAGTCTAAAACAGCGATGAGCTGGTGTTGAAACTGTTATTGTTGGAGCGTATACCGAATAGCCATCAGTAATCCTGACTCAACCAGAGAACAGCTGTTGCACGTCAACAGTTCATGGAGCATAACCCACCTCGTTTAGATGGGGAGAGGTCAGCCACAGAGATAGCAGAAAAAGCAATTACGTAGTTTCGAAGCTTTAGTACGAACATGGTCACTACACCATCAGGCAGACAGTCTAATTATAAATGCCGTGAAGTTTTCCTGAGCCGGACCTATACACTTTCCTTTCAGTGATGATAGGTCCTCAAGGTGGCGGAATTTCTTTAATGGACGACGGCTGAATATTGAGTGGAGGACCAGACACTTGAATGTATTACTGAATCTCCTCCAATATGCTAGCCGCTAAAGCTGGCGAAGTCGTATGGATTTCAAAGGTTCTTCCTCCTTCTACTTCTTGTTTTCTCGACTTTCGTTTTATCAATATAATAAGAGCCTTAACTTTTCAATAAATTGACCAAATTTCATTAGGTTAACTATGGAGTTAGGCGGATGTCGCGTACCAGTATACCAATAAATAAGTCAAGGTGCGCATCGATCGATATATGAGGGAAGACGTAGTATCCGAAATCAAAATTAAGATCAAACGTCAGTGTCATGAATTTTGGCTCAAAAATCGTTTTAGTGGATATATAAGAAACGATATGTCAGATAGTGAAATTGCCAAATATCAAACAATGGGGATAATAAAAACAAGAAACCATAGAAAATCAGCGTGATTCATTAGTGGGAAACGATTGAGGTCAAACGGTCAAAGGTGAAGGTCACTTACCTCCAGAAAACTCACTGAAATCTGACCGACTCGTAGATTTCGTCCATAATGCTTATTAGACTTGTTTCTGATGGCTCATCTATCCTGTGAAAATAGATTACTGGAGCCAGAGACTGCACTGAATAAAGAGGTTTGAGGAAGTTTTAGCAGCTGTCAATTTGAATCGCGCTTGCCTGATTCATCGCAAATATTTATTACAGACTAATCCATGCGGTCGCCTTACTTACCGTCGCCTTCCCCTCACTTATAGCCTAAAACATTAGTTTTTTAACATGGAGCTAACATACTTAAGTGAATCCAAACCAATCTAGTGACAGGCTAGGGCAATCCCGCTCTCTAAACTGGAGGTAACATACTCGATTTTGTTCAATAAATTAGTTCACATAATGAATTAAGCAAAATCCTCTGGAGGCGAACATAGACGTATATATCCCCATCAAATGATAGGAAAAATTTTGTCTTGTATCTAATTTGCACAATAATAGGTCAAATATCTTTCACGCTGTTAACACAACATTGACTGATTCTTCAAATGGCAATTAATTTTAGGACATGGAACAATAGATAGATTAATGCTCTTGAAGTTTTGAAGCACTGGCTAAGAAGGAATCAAAAGTTAATGAGAAAAACCCCGATTTTTTTACATCCATTTTAGAGAGCGGGATCGCCCTAACCTGTTGAATGTTGGATATTTGATATAGTCGCAACTGACCAGCACTGTACATTCACCAACGTATTGGTGTATTGTGTGTCTCCCATTGTTCGAAGGAGCGTCCCTTATAATCCGACTCAGCCACATCATTTCAGGAAATAAGCACGGAATAATCAGCCAAAATTCTTCATTGTTCGATGATATCAATACACCATAAAATATGTAGGGTTATGGGGCTAGGGGCCGTATGAACCCATGTACTTCAAGATCTTCATGGTGTTCATAAGAACAGTCACAATCAGAGCGTGACTGAGATACATCATTCTCTAGATGACGACTTTACAACGAATATTATGGATTAAGAATACGGATCAGCGATACCGGATTTGATAGTTTTGGAACATCATGAAGTCTTGCCGGCATCATTAAAACTGTTGACCGCTTCTCCCTTGTAGGAAACCAGCTTATGTTTATGCATACTATGATTGTCGTTTTGAATTTGGTGCTAATACTGTTATATGGAATATGGAATAGGTCTTTGGATTATGAACGCGGATATTCTTTAATGGACGGCTGAATTATGAATGATGGACCAGACGCTTGTAATGAAATAAATTCGTCTGTTCAATTACATATTGCTATACGCCTTAAAGACACGACAACTTTGCATATAATTCACAAAGAATATCACTTCCCGTATATTTGATCATGTCGAATAACTATTGCCATACAGTTTATCTCATATATATGGAATCGTTGAGCCATGGATAAGTAAATACCCAGCGCTCTATTGAATACACCGGGCTAATAGTTCTCCTCTGTTATAGCTTGCATGGCAACATTGCTGAACCAATTTTGTGGAAAGCCCAGTCGCTAGCGTTGAAACCTCTTCAATATCAATTAGATTTTTTTCTGGTGGACCATCTTTTCAGCGAAAATGGATTAATGGAAAGCTAGGTTTCGGAAAGTTGGCACCGCTGTTGGTGTGATTATCGCCTCTAGCTCTAATTTATTGCAATATATAATCAGAGAGGTACTGATGCGACCAGAACTCTGGATTAAATACAGGATAACAGAGGTGGTGGGACGACGCCGGCTTACTAAAAGAAGTCATATGAACGCACAGACAAATATACTGACTGCGTATTTCTAAAAAAATAACAAGATCCATATCTGATTCTTGTGACAATTTGTATTCCAGCCACGCTTTTATTGTAGCTGTTCATGTGGACACCTTGAAAGGCATGACCACTTGGCTTCTAGCACGGGCTAGATAACTTGAATTCGAGCACTATGCTACTAATCCTTGTGTTATACTGCTGAACCTCCGGATCTCTGTGCCCTACCCCACTGGTATATATCGGTCGAGAATCGGATGGAATACTGCAGTGAACAGTGAAAACTATCAGCATCAAAATCCACGAAGGGCTAATATAAGACACAGTTTTTTCCCTGTTTACGAGCCTGTTAACATTTGAAGTTTTCAAAAATATAATTGAATAAGCAGGCTCAAGTTTTTATTTTTATTTTTTAATACAATGGTATCTGAGATACAATAGAGATATTTGACAAAAGTGGCGGGGTGCAAGCCGGTTTTTAGCCAAAGGTCTTTGAAGTCGAATACCGCCATTATCTCGCCACAGAGCTAGACGAGTGCTGGAATTTCTATATCCACTTTCGTATTGGTGGAAACAATGTTATATTGGGCTGGAGTAATGTTAGTTCCCTGCCTCCTGTGTCAGCCAATGAAATCGCTTCTTTACCTTGAACATTTGATTAGTCTTGACCTGACATCATACCTTTAGCGGAGCCGTATATCAGAGAATACAGCGCTGTATTGAATAAAACTGATTTAATATTTCTCCTCGGTTGTATCTTACTTAGCAACATTATTGGACCAAGTTTGTGGAAAGTCAAGTATACCGGTGGCATCAAAACCTCTTCAATATCAACTAGTTTCAGACGGACATATCTGCGATAATGAGTTACTGCAGCCGGGAAATACGCTGAGTAAAGAGCTATGTCAGGGAGGGTTTTTGTAGCTCTTGACGTGAATATCACTAGTCTGATGTATTGCAATCTGTTGTCATAGACGTATTAATACGGTCAGAAATCTAGGTAACACAGGTGTGAACACTAACCTTGGCATAGTATTGATACAGCTGGGTACCTCACTGCACAACAGGTAATAAGACACAATTACTTTCCCTACTTACGAGATGTTAACATTTTAAATTTTCAAAAATATAACTGATTAAGTAGGCTGAATTTTGCTTTTATCTTTAAATGCACTCATTTCTGATATACAACGGAAAAATGTGGTGGAGCCCATGCCGTTTTTAGCTAGAGGGCTTTGAAGTCGGGTACCCCCATTTCGTCAGCACAAAGCTAGCTGAATGCTGCAATTTCTATATAAATTTCATACTTACACAGGTCTGTAAATATTTTTTAAAACTATTTCTTATTTGTGCAAACACCGTGCTTTCGGACGATGGTAGTGTTGGTTCCCTACCGCAAGTGTCATTCAATGGAATCATTTCCTTTCCTTGAACATCTGATGCGTTTCAATAGCAGCAAGTTGACCTGTAAGGGCTGACCCATAAAACTGTGATATTATTCCTACAACACTGATATATATCGACAGAGAAAAAAAAATATACTGCAGTCAACTGATGATGAAGCTATTATTGTGAAAGCATATTCCATTTAACCATCAGTAACCCAGATTAAACCAGAGTACAGCTGTTGCTTTCCACAGTTGATGAAGCACACTCAACCTCATTTATATGAGGAGAGGTAGCTATAAATATAACTGATGATACACAATTAAAAACAATTAAAGAATTTTAAAGCTTCAGTATGACATGGCCCCTGCAGGTGTTCCTTCGAGTAAAATAATATATATTCAAATCTGTTAAGGCACACGCTAGTTGTGGTTATAATTATGGCGTTATCTAGGAACCATGTTATCCAGGAAGGTGAATTTAATTAACTATACAAACGCCAGACCTGAAATTCATTAGGTAGCCCACGTCTATAAAGAATTTCGCTGTCCATACTGGAAAGAGATTGCAAATGGCAAACTTGGAGCACCATTGTTACCATGAGTGCATTGCCACGTTACCTATGTACCCAGGGGACACTCATGATTACAGCAGACTTGAGCTCTGACGTTAGTCATTTTCCCCCATTCTCTTCCATTGTTTCCCGGGTCATCCCAGGTCAAACAAGTGTGCTACAGACCTTCTGTGATCATTTGGCATTATTACGCGGCGAACATATTGAGCAACATTTGATATATTTAACAAGCCAGTGTATAAATGACCAATCTCAGTGAAATTGACCCAGATGAGTGCCTTTCCTGTATGGCAAAGAGGTATGTGTCCTAGACATGTCCGCAAGTTTCGTCACCCAAAGCTCAATACTTTGTAAATAGACATCGTTTCGTGGAGCCATGGTTCGGACAAGGAAAAAACCCGATGAAATATGAAAGAAAAAAACAAATCCAGATAATTAAAGCATACGAGAACCGAATAAGAAGTGAATCTGTCGAGTTTTTCGAAGTGCCGTAATTTATGAGATACGCCCCAAAATAGCTTTCCTAAAACAGTGGAACTAACAGACAGACGGACAGGAAAACAAACAGACAGACATACTCATAACCAGAACCTGGGACAAGGGTAAAATTTCCAAGTGTGTACGTCGGTGACTCAAAGAAGGGTTTGCCTCAAAACTACAGGCCCGCGAGACAAGAGTTTTGGGGGGTGTGGGCGGTGGTATTAGGGTGAAGTATCGAAATATGGGGTCTCTATATATAACCCCATGCTTTATATAAATCCACATCAAGGCGTGAAACGGACTTTGGGTGAATCGAGAAATAAACAGTTTACCACCAAACAAAATACATCAGAATATTCTACAAGTATCATTTTATATATTCCCGTCGTCAAATTAGTAAATTTGTGCAATTTTTTACCTTTGCCGGGCGATTCAATATCCAGCCTAACTGTCCATCCATCTAGGAACAGTTAGATTATGGCGGGCTTCGTTCTCAATTCTGATTGGTCAGTCTCAACAGCTGATCAGTGCGTGACCTCTCTTGCCGGAGGCGTGTCGAGACTAACCAATCAGAATTGAGAACGAAGCGCGCCATAATCTAACTGTTCCTAGATGGATGGACAGTTAGGTTGGATTTTGAATCGCCCGGCAAAGGTAAAAAATTGCACAAATTTACTAATTTAACGACGGGAATATATAAAGTGATACTTGTAGAATATTCTGATGTATTTTGTTTGGTGGTAAACTGTTTATTTCTCGATTCACCCAAAGTCTGTTTCACGCCTTGATGTGGATTATATAAAGCATGGGGTTATATATAGAGATCCCATATTTCGACACTTCACCCTAATACCACCGCCCACCCCCACCCACCCCCCAAACTCTTGTCTCGCGGGCCTGTGCTCAAAACCCACTTCATGTTCTAATTGAATTGCAGCGAATTTGTCACATGTAAAAACAGCTCAGTAGTAAAAAACACATTAACACTGTTTAACATTGGAAAATGCCCAGATAAATTCAATCCCACCCCATCCATCATTGCAAATATTTCGTACATTTTAGCTGATCCCACTTCTGCCTACTATACATTCCGTAAGCCAAATGAAAAGTAGTGAAAACAAAGTATTGGACTGTCGACATTTTTTAACGATGTCGAAATGACCAATTTGTATTATGGTGTATGATCAGTACAGTGTCCAGTGTATTGGTACTGTGTGGCGTCCCTTTTACGCGGAAACGTCAAGTAAACATCCATTTCTGTCAAACTTGAACTTTGTACTTGATGTGTACAATTCATACAGAATATTACTTTCCATTGACTTGATCGAATCACTATTGCCATACAGTTTATCTCATGTAGGGAATTGCTTAGCCGTAGATGAGTAAATACCCAGCGCTCTATTGAATACGACTAGGTAATTATGCCTCTTCCATTGTATCTTGCATGATAATATTACTGAATCAATTTTGCCGAAAGTCCAATATCCCACTAACCCGACAAAAGTGTCAACTAGATTTTTTTCTAATGGACCATCTATTCTCTCAATAAAGATAGGTTTGGGGGGAATTATCCGTGTGAATCTCGCTTGTCTGACTGATTGCAATCTTGTGCCATACTCATATTGATGCGCTCAGAACTAGATAACTCAGATGTGAAAACTATACTGCTGTACCACGGTATATCACCGTCTAGCTTATAATATAATTATATTCCTGCATTGTGAAACACCTTGCTAGAAAATACTGGCAGAGTGTTTCACAATGTAGGAATATAATTATATTATAATTTATCCCTGAAGATGACTGCAATTACTGTCAAAGCACACTAGCATATCGGTAGATTCGAAGGCAGCGGTGAGTCGGTGTTGAAGCTTTTATTGTTTGAGCGTATGCCGAATAACCATCAGTAATCCCGACTGATTCAGAAAACAGCTATTGAACGTCAACAGTTCATGAAGCATAACCTACTTCGTTTAGATCGAGAGAGGTCAGACATAAAGTTAGCAGAAAATGCAATTACATATTCTCGAAACTTTAGTACAAACATGGTCACGACACCATCAGGCAGAAAATCAATGTCTAGAAGTTTTCCTGAGCAAATTGGAGCGATTTGCAAGAGATGGGGAAAATTCACGATGTCCGGCGACTAAAAAGCAACTTCCGTTGGGACCTAAGATTGAAATCCGAGATTACGATAGATTCTCGGACGTAGCCTTAGTATCTCGCGGTTTTATTGCAGCTATTCATGTGGAGATTATGAAGTATTCACACGACCCCTGACACCGTCTTAAGCGCTTTATCGGGAGCTGTGATGACAGATCTGATGGAGTAAACGCCTCAACATGTGGTAAACCTGGTAAATGCAAGAATACATATATACTCTCCTCTCAGTGATGATAGGTTCTTGAGGACGTGGACTTTCTTTAATGGACGACGGCTGAATATTGAATGAAGGACCAGACGATTGATTGTGTGACTTCAATATGCCAGTCGCTAAAGTTGGCGAAGTCCTGTGAAATACACAAGTTCTTTCTCCTTCTCCTTCTTGTTTTCCCGACTTCTTTTTTAATTATTAGTTTTTTAACTTTTCAATAAATTGACCAATTTCTTTCAGATTTCACTGGGTCAACTATGTTTTCAGGCGGATGTCGCGTACCAAAATAGAGGTCACTGGTCCAATGCACTGCGTGAAATGGTCAAGTTTCCAATCACGGAAATCCGCCGGAAACCTATTGGAAGTTGTGTCGTTACAGTTTCCAACAGGTTTCCGGCGGGTTTCCGGAATTGGAAACTTGGCCATTTCACGCAGTGATGTCAAGGTGCACTGTGGCCAAAACGTAGAAATTATTGAAAATTGCATTGTTTTGCGCGTCGATCGATATATGAGCGGAAGACTTAGTACCAGAAAACAATTTTGAGATCAAACGTCAATATCATGAATTTTGGATAAAAAATCGTTTTTGAGTGGATATGTAGGAAACAATATGTCAGATACTGTCAAAGGTCAAACAATGGGATAATAAAATCAGGAAACCACAGAGAATCAGCGTGATGTTTGTGAGGGGATTCATTAGTGGGAAACGATTAAGTTGGGGCGATATGCAAGAGGTAGGAAATATATACGACGTCTGGCGACTAAAAGCAATCATATAACTCCACAGGAAAGCTTTCCTCGGCACCTCACATTCAGTGCTGATGTCAAACGGTCAACGGCGAAGGTCACTTACCTCCAGCAAACTCAATGAAACCTGAAAGACTCGTAGATTTCGTCTTAATGACGTAGTCCGTAGTACTAATTAGGCTCATGTTTCGTGTGGTCAATCTATGTGAATATAGATTGCTGGAGAAAGATGACTGCGCTGAATAAGGAGCTAGGTTTGAGAAAGTTTTAGCAGCTGTCAGTTTGAATCTCGCGGGTCTGATTTGCAATCATTTGTCATAGACGTATCGATGCGTTCCGGAACCAGTGCCGTCGCCTTTCCAATACTTATAGACTAAATAAGTAGCTTTTAATATGGAAGTAACAAAGTAAATCCAATCCATTCTATACAAGTTAGGGCGATCCCGCTCTCTAAAATGAGGTAAAAAGGGTTGTCTTTTTGCTCAATAAATCAGTTCACATAATGGATTCAGCAATGTCCTCTGGAGGCGCATACAGACATATATATCCCCAGTAATCGTCGTAAGAAATAAACTGTCATCTCTCTAATAGTCCAAATATCTGTCACACTGTTTTGCAATATTGACTGGTTCTTCAAATGGCAACTTAAATTTAGGACATTGAACAATACATATATTAATGCGCCTGAAGTTTGAAGCATTGGTTAAGATCATCTTGCTGTGCACACAGACATATCCCATCAAATGGTAGCAAACAAAAAATGGTTATATATCAAATTTGCATAATAATAGACCAAATATCTGTCACGCTGTTAATACAGGGGTAAAAGCGTTCGGTGTCCGGTTTTTCACGTATATTATCGTTCTATTATCGTTTGAAACGCGTTTCAATAGCGTTCTAAACGCGTTTTGTATTCGTTTCGTTTGCTTCTCAAAGAACGCGTTTATACCTCGCAAACGCGTTTGATCATCGGTATGTTCATTTATCTTTCGTTTCGTTTCGCTTAAAACGCGTTTCACGAACGCGTTTATGAACGCGTTTGAAACGCGTTTCGAAACGCATTTTGGAAACGCGTTTCGGAACGCGTTTTATTGTTGTTGTTGTTAAATAAGCATCACCGTCCACACCACGGTTGCTTCATCGGGCGAGAATACTATTTGGTCTGTTTTTTATTTATTTGTGCGATGGTTCGGCGACTGAGTGTTGATCAAAACCCGCATGGAGTCAAGGTCAGGCGAAATGCTTTTTCGTTTCGGTATCACACGCCTGACTAATCATTTCGCTTCGTACGGGAAGACAAATATTTCTTCGCTTTGTGAACGAAAAGATTTAAGCTTGCGTTTGAAACGCGTTTTGAAAACGCGTTTCGTAACGCGTTTTATTGTTGTTGTTGTTGTTAAATAAGCATTACCGTCCACACCACGGTTGCTTCGTCGGGCGAGAATATTATTTGGTCTGTTTTTTATCTTTGTACAACGGTTCGGCGACTGAGTGTTGGTCAAAAGCTGCATGGAGTCAAGGTCAGGCGAAACGCTTTTTCGACTCAGTATAACATGCCTGACTAATCATTTCGCTTGGTACGGGAAGACATAAATTGTTTCGCTTGGTGAACGAAAAGATTTAATCTTAGCGCAATATATAAACGAAACGAATTACCGGACTCAGAACGTGTTTACCCTTGTATATTAAAGGCTATGCCACATATATTTATAGCACAGGGATTATAATAGCGGCTGGGGAAAGCCCCGACACGTGGACTTCCTGGCCTGGTTTGCAAAATAAAAACACAAATTTGCACAAAGTCGAACGAAAAGAGAAACCCGTTCGAAACGCGTTTATAAAACGCATTCACAAACGCGTTTATAAACGCGTTTCGATCAGAGCAAACGCGTTTGACGAGGGAAACGCGTTTTGATAAAATAAAAATTAAGCGATATTGAAAGCGTTTCGTTTACTATAATCGTTTGGTAAGCGTTTGAAACGCGTTTACATTTCGTTCCGTTCGTGTTTCGTTAGGTCAAACTAAACGAAAATAACCGGACACCGAACGCTTTTACCCCTGTACAACACTGACTGGATCTTGGAACGGCAAATTAAGTTTAGGACAATAGATAGATTAATGGGCCTGAATTTTTGCAGCATTGGTTAAGAAGGAATCAAAAGTTATTAAGCAAAAACGACCTTTTTTACCTCCATTTTATGAAGTATATCTCATAAATTACGGCACTACGAACGACTCGACAGATCCACTTCTTATTCTGCTCTCATACATGCTTTGATTATCTGTATTTGCATTATTTCTTTTATATTTCATCGGTTTGTTTTCTTGTCCGAACCATGGCTCCACGAAACGATGTCTATTTACGAGATCGCCCTAACCTGCTAAATGTTGGATATTTGATAAAGGTTTGCCGATTCCACTTCTACCTACGATAGATTTTCTCAGGCCAAATGACCAGTCGCAACTGATCAACATTGTACATTCACCGACGTATTGGTGTATTGTGTGGCGCCCATTGTTCGGAGAACCGTCCCTTATAATCCCACTCCGCCACATCATTTCAGGAAATAAGCACGCAATAATCCGCCAAAATTCTTCATTGTTCTATGGTATCAATACACCATAAAATGTGTATGGTTATGAAATAAATCCATATGTTCAATTACATATTTCTATATGCCTGAAAGACACGACAACTTTACATATAATTCACAAAGAATATCACTTCGCGTAGATTTGATCATGTCGAATAACTATTGCCATACAGTTTATCTCATATACATGGAATCGCTGAGCTGTAGTTGAGTAAATACCCAGCGCTCCATTGAATACACTGGGTTAATAGTTCTACTCTGTTGTATCTCGCGTGGCAACATTACTGAATCAATTTTGTGAACAGCCCAGTCGCTAGCTTTGAAACCTCGTCAATATCAACTATATATTTTTTTCTGCTGGGCCACCTATTCAACGAAAATGGATAAATGAAGTCGGAGAATGCGCTCAATAAAAAGCTAGGTTTGGGAAAGTTGGCACAGCTGTTGGTGTGAATCTCGCTTGTCTGATTTATTGTAATGTACAGTCAGAGAGGTAATGTTGCGGTCAGAACTCCATATTAAACGCAATATAACAAGGGTGGTGGAAATCAATGCTGACATACTGACAAGAAGTCATATCACTCCACAGGCAAATAAACGCACTGCGTATTTCTAAAAAACACCACAATATCCAAAACTGATCCAGGTGATGATTTGTATCCCAGCTACGCTATTATTGTAGATGTTCGTGTGCACATCTTGAATGGCATGATAACACTGCGTCTAGCATCGGCTAGATAATTTTGGTTTGAATACCAATCCTGGTGTTATACTGCTGAAATCCGGCATCGCAATACTCTGCCACACCGGTATGTATCGATCGAGAATCGGATGGAATACTACAGCCAATAGGCAAACCTATCAGTATCAAAGGGCTAAAACAAAAAATGTGTAGGTGATAAGACACAATAATTTCCCTCTTTTCCTATGTTCGAGCATGCTAACACATGAGTTTTTCAAAGATTTACCTGACTAAATAAGCTGAATTTTGTTTTTGTTTTTAAATGCAATGATGTCAGACATACAACAGAAATGAGAGAAATTGTGGTGCAGTACATGCCGTTTTTTTACAGGCAGACAAATAGACAGACATATCCAAAACCAGAACCTGTGGGGCGAGTGTATAATGTTCAAGTGTCTAACTCGGCAGCTTGAAGAAGGGTTCGTCACAAAACCCACTTCATGTTCTAATTGATGTGCAGCGAATTTGGCGCATGTAGAAAGGGTTCAGTAGCGAAACAGCATTATCATTTTCTCTAGATTGAAACAATAGTTTTTAGCATGGGAAAATGCCCAGGTAAATCCATCCCCCTTCAATCCATCAGTTTAAATATTTAGACAATTTTAGCCGATTACATTTCTGCTTACTGTACATTCCGTAGTCCAAATGGACAGTAATAAAAACAAAGTATTGAATCGACGAAATTTTTTACCGATGTTCTTGATGCCGAAATGACCGATTGGTATGGAGGTGTATGATTTGATTGCTACAAGCGCCTGGTCCGTCATTCATAATTCAGCTGTCATCCATTAAAGAATATCCGCGTCCATAATCCAAAGACCTATTCCATATTCCATATAACAGTATTAGCATCAAATTCAAAAAGTCAATCATAGTATACATACACACAGGCTAGTTTCCTGCAAGAGAGAAGCAGTCAACAGTTTTCAATGATGCCGACAAGACATCAGGATGTTCCAAAAATATAAAATCCGTATCGCTGATCAGTATTCTTAATCCAAAATAATCGTTGTAAAGTCGTCATCTAGAGAATGATGTATCTCAGTCACGCTTTGATTGTGCCTGTTCATATGAGCACCGTTAGGATCTTGAAGTACATCGGTTCATGCGGCCCCTAGCCCCGGGTTAAGCGAAATTAGACACAAGTTACGAAACGTAACGCCATAGATCTTGCACGCTACGCTCGTATTTTGCTATCAGCATGCGATATGTATCGCCAAATTTGAGAAACTTTGAGTGGAGGCGCTTTGTAGAATTACCCTGTTTTATGAGTTTCTGCAACAATGTTTTGTGACGTTGATTAAAATCGTCACATTTAACACAAGATCTAGCAAATGCTACTAGGCGAGATATGTATACTCTATATGCAGGTCCCACTGGAATATTACTGTCCAGAAATGGATAGTTCACGATGTCGAAATTGTAATCACCTCTATTGTCATAAAGTCGACGAGAGAGAATGCCCGCTTCATTTTTATAGGGATATAGATCTAAATATGATGTATCTGTAGGGCTATCTGTAGTTTCCTTCAAATCCATTGAAGGTGGATATATATCCTTCACTGCGTCAATTATATAGCGATTATCCACAGCGAGAAGATCGTCTATATAGCGTTTGGTGAGCGAGAAGGAATGGGGTTTGAATGGATAGGTTTTTGAAAGCGCCTGCATATAGTCATATTCATAAGAGAACAGATACAGGTCAGGCAACAGGGGTGCACAATTAGTACCCATTGGAATACCTACATGCTATCGATATATTGTGTTGCCAAATTTCATATATCTAGTTTTAATGAGAAATTCAAGCAACTCTATAAACAAAGAAACATCACATGAATGATATTTCTTGTATGTAGTAGAGCTAAAGTTATTAATGAGAAATTCGAGAAACTCCCATGAATGATATCAATGTGATGGTAATGTGTGGCGTCCCATGTACGTGGAAGCGCCCAGTTAACACCCATTTCTGTCAAGCTTGCCCTTTGTACTTGATGTGGATATATCAATACTCCATAGCATATGTAGGGTTATGCTATAACTGATATGTTCCATTACAGTCTGCTACAGGCATGACTGACACGACAAAGTAACAGAATATTACTTTTCGCAGACTTGATCGAATCACTATTGCCATACAGTTGATCTCATATAGGGAATCGCTAAGCCGCAGATGAGTAAATACCCAGCGCTATATTGAATACGATCGGGTTAATATTTCTCTTCGATTGTATCTTGAGTGCTAACATTATTGAATCAATTTTGCCGAAAGTTCAATATCGGCGAAGCCCAATATCGCTAGTTTAAAACCCCTTAAACACCAACAAGATTTGTGTCTGTTGGTCATTCTATTCCGAGAAAATGGATTACTGGAGTTGGGGAATGCGCTCAATAAAGAGCTAGGTTGGAAGAGTTTCAGCAGCTTTCGCTGTGAATTTCGCCTGTATGATTGATTGTAATATGGTGCCATGGTCTTACTGATGCGATCAGAACTCTAGATAAATCAGTTGTGAACACTAGCTGGTGTAGTAATGATATACCTCAGTAACTCAGTGTCCTATCATACTAAACAATCGGTAGAGAATTGAAGTGAGCTGATGTTGAAGCTGTTATTGTGAAACGTATGCCGTTTGACCATCATGATCCCGACTGAATCAGAGAACAGCTGTTGCACGTTCACAGTTCAACACATCTCATTTGGATGGGATAGGCCAGACACAAAGATATCAGATGATGCACAGAAAAAGCAATTACGTATTTTTGAGGGAGACAGTCAATGTCATAAAGTTTTCCCGAACAAGATTTATACACACTTCTCCCATTGTTGATAGTTCCTCATGAACGAGAGCATTTTTGAATGAACGACGGCTGACTAGTGACAGAAGAACTGGTCGCCAACTTTAAAATTTCTTTCAATATCAACTAGTTTTTTTTCTGATGTACCATCTATTCTGCGAATATAGAGTACTGGAGTCAGAAAATGCTCTGAATAAAGAGATTGGGTTGGGAAAGTTTCAGAAGCTCAGAGTGTGAATCTCGCTTGTCTGGTTTATTGCAATCTGACATCATAGACGTATCGATGCGGTCAGAAATCAGTACCGTCCCCACCCCTAGGAGACGAGGGCAAAATGAAGGGAAGGATTCGTCTCAGAACACAATCCATGTTCTACGTAAAGTGTAATTTATTTGTCTCGAGTGATTAAAATAAACACGTTACTATTTTCTTGTAGTCTAATGCAACAGCTGATTAACATCGGAAGTAACAGACCAAAGTAAATTCATCCCAATCCAACAATGGGATGTTTGGTATACTTTAACATTAGCAGTTTGATATGAGAGTAACATGCCCAAGTAAATCCCAATTCAAAAGTGGGATGTTTGCTATACTTTAACATTAGCTGTTTGACATGAGAGTAACATATCCAAGTAAATCCATCCAAATCCAACAGTGAGATATTTGGTATAGTTTGGCCGATTCCATTTCTGACTGCGATAGAAGTTGTGGGCTAAGTGGTCAGCAGTACAATTGAAGTATCGTAGAGCTCAATACTTTTTGAAGATGTTCTTGAGGTCAAATTACCTGGATGCATGGTAGGAATGCGGACATGTACCGTTCAGTAGTGTACAGCTACCAACTTATTGGTATATTGCGCGAAGTTCATTGTTTGGAAAAACGTCTCTTATGGTACAACTCAATCATATGATTGTCTTTGGTGTATGGTATCAATAAACCATAGAATGCTCAGAACGCAACATTCTGTTTATTATTTTCATTTCATACAGACTTCGAAGCATTATTACTCACTCTCATTACTGTCATTCGAAACAGTGTCGATTATTGATGCGGAAATTCGCTTCCCGTGTCGAATAACTATTGCCATACAGTTTATTTCAAATATATGGAATTGGTGAGCCGTAGTTGAGTAAATACCCAGCGCTCTATTGAATACACCGAGTTAATAACTTCACTCACCTGGTTCATAGTTCTACTCTGTTGTATCTTGCCTGGTAACATTACTGAATCAATTTTGTGAAAAGCCCAGTCGCTAGCTTTGAAACCTGTTCAACATCAACTTGACTTTTTCTGATGGACTATCTATTCAGCGAAAATGGAGTAATGGAGTCGGGGAATGCGCTCAATACAAAGCTAGGTTTCGAAAAGTTTGAACAGCTGTTGGTGTGAATCTCGCTTCTCTGATTTATTGCAATCTGTAGTCAGAGGTATTGATGCGAACAGAACTCTAGATTAAACGGAAGATAACAAAGGTTGTGGTGGAAAATGATGCCGGCTCACTAAAAGAAGTCATATGACCGCACAAGTAAATATACTGACTGTTTATTTATATAAAAAAAAAACAGCGAGGTTTTTATTGTAGATGGTCATGTCGAGATCTTGAATGGCATGCCCACACTGCATCTAGCACCGGTAAGATAACCCTGAGCACTAATCCTGGTGTTATACTGCTGAACCTCGGTGTCTCATTGTCCTACCACAATTGTATATATCGGTCGAGAATCGGATGTTGTAACAGAAATTTTTACAAAGCGGTGGGTGCATACGGGATTTCAGACTTTGAAGTCGGGTACCTCAATTTTCTCGGCACAGAGCTAATTGAATGCTGGAATTTCTACATCCGCTTCAAAGTTATACAGAAATTTCTAAACGTCTGCAAAGTGTTTTCAAAGCTATTTTTTTTAGTGTAAACAATGCTCCTTGCGACTGTAGTAGTGCTGGTTCCCTGCTTCCAGTGTCAACCAATGGAAGATCTTAACCTTGAACATCTTATTAATCTTGAACTGTTTGGCTAACCCAGAAAACTGTGACATCATAGTTGAACCGTATATGAGAGAATACAGCGCTCTATTGAATACAACGGGTTTAATATTTCTCCTCTCTGGAATCTTGCTTGGCAACATTATCATATCAAATTGTGGAAATTCAAGTATACCAGTCCTTTTAAAACCTCTTGAAGATCAACTGGCTTCTGCTGGACAACATATTCTGCGATAATGGCATACTGAAATCGTGGAATGCGCTGAATAAAGAGCTAGGTTAGGGAGAAATATGGTAGCTGTCGATGTGTATCTCATTCGTCTGATTCATTGCAATCTGTTGTCATAGAACGTATTGATACGGTTATAAATCCAGGTAACACATGTGTGAACACTAACTCTGGTGTAGTATTGATCCAGGTCGGTATCTCACTGTCCTACGGTCAATAGGACAATTATTTGTCCTATTTACGAGCACGTTAACATTTGATTTAAAAAAAAAAAATACCTTAATAAGCATGCTGAATTTTATTTTTATTTTTAAATACACTAATATCAGATAAAACGGAAATTTGGAAAAATGTGATGGAGTCAGTTTTAGCTAGAGGGCTTTGAAATCGGGTACCCCCATTCCTTGACACAAAGCTAGCTGGTTGCTGCAATTTCTATATCCATTTCACAGTTATATAGAACATGTTTAAAGGTCTGTAAATTGTGTTATTATATGACTGTGCGTGTTAGTCTTTCTTCACTGGACCAATCGCCGTCATGTGGTTGTCGCTAATTTTCCATATTGACTCCGAAGCGGGTCCGTAAATGTGATATTGACTCGGCATGACGTATGCGTCTTCTCAGCCAATACAAATAGTCGTTGGATTGGCCGTCGGTTTACACTTTGGCTGACAGCAGGTACAAGATCGTCGGGAGCAAAGCAAATGCCTACTATCTATGCTATATTCTAACGGCTTTCACCAATTTAACGAGAAGGAGACGTCAGTGTCATATAATAAAACAGTTATAGTCTTTTGATATCGGTCAATATGTGGTTTTGTGGACCAGAGAAAACAATATTCACCTTCGACCTCCGTGAATATTGTTTTCTCAGGTCCACAAAACCACACATGGACCTCATCAAAAGACTAAATGTATATTAAAAACTACTTCTTATTTGCGCACACATTGTCCTTTCGGACTGTAGTAGTGTTGGTTACCTGCCTCAAATGTCAAGAATCATTTCTATTCCTTGAGCATCTGACGAGTTTCAATAGTAGCAAGTTGACCGGTTTGGCTGACGCAGAAAACTGTGACATCATACCTACAGCACTGGTATATATCGATAGAGAATAGAATACTGCTGTCACTCGATGATCAAGATATTATTGTGAAAGCATATACAATTTAACAATCAGTAACCCAGACTAAACTAGAGTACAGCTGTTGCTTTCCACAGTTCATGAAGCATACGCAACCTCATTTACATGATGAGAGGTCAGATACAAAGATAACAGATGATGCACAATAGAAACAATTAATCATTTTTAAAGCTTTCGTATGAACATGGCCCCTGCAGGTGTTCCTTTGAGTAAAATAATATATACTCAAATCTATTGATGTACACGCCGAGTGTAGGTTAATTATCCTTTATCCAGGAACCATGCCATCCTGGAAGGTGAATTTAATTAACTATACAAACGCCAGACCTGGCATTAAAAGGTAGCCCACGCCTGTAAAGATTTCCTCTGTCCATACTGGAAAGACAGTTTCATGGTGGCGGTTGGCAATGGCAACCTAGCTAGGGCGACATTCTGCCCTTTAGTGCATTGTAATGTCATCAGAAGATGTATCAAGGTACACACATGATGACAGCAGACATGAACTCTGACGTGAGCTATTTCCATTATCTTCTATTTCTTCTCAGATTACCAATAAAATAAGTGTACTATAGATCTTCTAGGATGATTTGTCAATTGTTACGCGGCGAACATATTGAGTAACATCTGGTATATTTATCAAGCGGAGGTTTGTAAATTACCATCCCCAGTGAAGTTGACCCAGATGGATATTATATTGGGAAAATTTGGAACAACCGCTCTCCCATGAATTAAAGGAAATATCTAGGATGGTCTAACATTCCCTTCCATTCCTGCACACTTCAAAAATTATATCAAATTCAGATCGGCCAGTTTAGTTCTGTGCTGGAACTAATATCGCACTGTCGTACCCTAGAAGTTTCTGAAGACGCCATCTACGTGTTGACTCTCTATACGTCAATGTACAACAGGAAGATTCAAACGATACATGTGCATCGTTGGTAGTCCTTCGACGACGATTATTCAATAATGCATTTTTTTTTATCTAAACGAAATTGAAATGTCCGACCAGTGCTGGAGTTTAGGTGTGAACACAAACCCTGGTGTAGTACTGATCGTGATCGCTATCTCACTGCCCTATCACACTGGTATATATCGGGAGCTGTCAACTGGCAGCAGACAACTTATGTTGAAGTTGTTATTGTTGAAGCACAAGTCCTTTAACAATCAGTAACTCCGAGTGAACCAGAGAGCACCTGTTGCTCGTCCACCATCTCTGAGGCACAATGCATCTGATTCAGGTCACAAAAAAAGATAACAGATGATGCACAGGTAAAACAGTTACATATCTTTGAACAATTCGTAAAAAATGACAGGTACACTTTAAGGAGTACATGTCATGGCATAATTTAGTGTTCGCAGGGTTTCCTAAACTAATATATACTCAAACACTTTCCTGCGTTCATAATGAATGGATCGACCGTTTTTAAACACACACTGGCTGCACCAAACCCAACAAGGGCCTAAACCTTTTATGTCAATATAGGGGACTGAACACAAGTATAGCTGAGCCATATATGAGTAAATACCCAGCATACGGCAGGGTTTCTTCTCAGCGTCTTGCATTATTGAATCCAATCCAATATCTTTGATTTTAAAAGCTCTTAATTATCAACCAGGCTTTTTTTCCGATGCAGCATCTAATATGCAAAAACGGATTACTGTAGTCGGAAAGAGAATGTGCTGAATTACAAGCGTCTAGTCCGTCATTCATAATCCAGCCGTCGTCCATTAGAGAATATCCGCGTCCATAATCCAAAGACCTATTCCATTTCCATATAACAGTATTAGCACCAAATTCAAAAAGACAAAAGTATACATAAACATAGAATACATAGCTAGGTTTCGGAGAGTTTTAGCAGCTGTCGGTGTGAATCTCGCTTGTCTCATTTTATATTGCGATCAGTTGTCATCTACTATCGATCCAGTCAGAAATCCAGGATAACACAGGTGTGAACCCTGCTGCAGCTCGATATCTCACTGTACTAACACACAGGTATATATCAGGAGAAAATTGAAGAGTGCAGCCAACTGATATTGAAGCTTTTATTTTCGAAGCGTACAAGTGGAAAAACTATCAAAAAGCCCGACTGAACCGGAGAACAAATGTTTCTCCCGTACACAGTCCATGGAGATTAACGCACATGGCTTTGCTGGCAAACAGGCCAGATAGAAAGAAAACATAAAATGCAAGGAAAATCAATTAGTAGTTTTGAAGCTTTAGAATGTACATGGCCATGACCACTACACATTTAGAGAGACAATCAACAGCATTAATGGTCATAGGCTCTCCTGAGGAACATCTATACACTCTCTTCTCACTGATGAGAGACCGTCAATGCAACGTATCATTTAGATAGCATTCACATCACGATAACGCAGGTGTGAGAACTAACACTAGTGTAATTCTGCTGTAACTGGGTATCTCACTGCCATACTACACTATTGTACATCGGTCGAGAATCAGATGGAATACTGCCGTCAGCAGTCAACACTATCATCATCAAAATCCACGAAGGGCTGAAACAAAGGTAATAGGATCCAGTAATCGTGCATGCTGACATTTAAATTTTTCAGAAAAAATAACTGACTAAGCTGGCTAATTTTTTATTGTTTATATTTAAAGTGCAGTGAAGTCTTAGGTTTTGAAGTCGGGTACTCCGATTTTCTCGACACAGACCTGGTTGAAGGTTGGAATTTCTATATTCACTTCAAAATTATACAACAATTCTTTAAAAGTCTGCAAAGTGTTTTTAAAACCATTTTTGTTTGTAAACAATGTTCTTTCCGGCTGTAGTAGTTTTGGTTCCCTGCCTCCAGTGTCAGCCAGTGGCATCGTTTCTTTACCTTGAACATATGATTAGTCTTACTAACCGCATCTTTTCGTGTTTGGCTGACACAGAAAACTGTGACACCAATACCTTTAGCGGAGCCGTAGATGAGAGAATACAGCGCTCTATTGAATACAACCGGTTTAATATTTCCCCTCTGTTGTATCTTGCTCATCATTATTGAATCAAATTTGTGAGAGTCGAGTATACCAGACGCTTCAAAATCTTTTCAAGATCAAGTAGCTACTGATGAACAGTCTATTCTGCTAAAATGGGCTACTGGAGCCAGGAAATGCGACCGAGCAAAAGCTAGGTTAGAAGATTTTTTAGTAGTTGTTGATGTGAATCGATGCGGTCAGAAATCTAAGTAACACAGGTGCGAACACTAACCCTGGTGTAATGCTGATCTAGCTCGGTATCTTACTGCCTTACCGCACTGGAATATATCGGTAGAGAATCAAATAATACAGTCAACTGAGTTTGAAGCTGTTATTGTGAAAGCGAATGCCGCTGAACCATCGGTAACCCTGAGTAATCCAGGACACCTGTTTCTTTCCCACAGTTCATGAAGCATAATCAACCTCATTTAGATGTTAAGAGGTCAGATACAAAGATAACAGATGATACCCAATATAAACAATTAATTGTTTTAATAAGCTGTAGTATGAACATGACCACGGGTTCCGCTGATTAAAGTAATGTATTCTCAAACCCATATCGATACACATGCCGGCTGTAGTTTATCCGGGATCCCTGTCATCTAGGCAGGTGAATTTATTTAATTATACAAACGCGAGACCTGACATTCAATAGGTAACCCGCGCCTGTAAAGAATTGCTACGTCCATATTGAAAAGACAGTTTCGCGGTGGAAATTGCGAATGGCATCCTAGTTAGGGGCACCATTATCCCCCCTAGTGCATTGAAACGTCAAATGGGGGTGTACCAAGGGGACATACATGATTACAGCAGACAGGAGCTCTGACGTAAGCTATTATTTCTCATTCTTTTCTATTTTTCTCAGATCATCAGTAAAATAAGTGTGATATAAACCTTCTGGGATCATCCGATGTTGTTACTCGGCAAACATATTGAGCAACATTTTATATATTCAACAAGCGAAGGTTTATAAATTACCAACCCCTCCTCTGAGTTAGGGGAAATATCTATCATATGATTACCTAACATTCTGTCCATTCCTGCACACCTAAACAATTATATCCTGCTCAAAAACGGTCAGTTTAGGTCTGCGCTGAAAGGAACATCGAACTGTCGTCCCATAGAAATCTTGAAGACGTCATCTAGGGGTTGACACTGTATAGGCCATCGTACAATAGGATGATCCAAAAGATATATCATGGATAGTCCTCCATTCAACCGACATAATTATATATTAATTATTAATATATTATTATTATTATTAATTAATTATATAATTATGTATTAATGTATTTTGTTTTTATCTCTACAAATTTATACCAGCTGTAGGTCACAGCAAAAAAGTCTATATGGAGAACCAGAAGTGAGAGTGGGACATATTTGTACATCGAGTCGCCTCATATGATGCATAACCCTAGCGGTTGACAGAGGCACGTTTTGTTTTCGGTTTATTCCAAATCAAGTGCGAGGAACAAACGTCTAAGAACAGTCATATTGAAAGGATCGGGGTATGATGAATGACTGAAGACAATCAGCCAATATCTATACAGCCAGGAGAATGTTAGGAAGACAGTTTCGTTTTTGGCTTTCAAAAAGCGACATTCTGCATGTTGACAAGGATCTCAGGAAATACAAAATACAAGACCGGTTCTTACAAGTATTTTGAATGGAATATACGGGAAGTTGATATGTCCCCGGGTTTTATGCAACATATATAATACAAGCGTCTAGTCCGTCATTCAATATTCAGCCGTCGTCCATTAAAGAATTTCCGCGTCCATAATCCAAAGACTTATTCCATACAAGAAAATAGCACCAAATTAAAAAGAACAACAACAATAACAATCATAGCATACGTAAACATTGGCTAGGATCATAAGACACGATAATTTCCAAAAATATCAAATTCGTATCACTGATCAATATTCTTAATCCGTATGATATTCGTTGTAATGTCGTTATCTAGAGAATGATGTGTCTCAGTCACGCTTTGCTTGTGCCTGTTCATATGAACACCATGTGGATTACATGGGCCCATACGGCCATTATAACCTCGGGTTATGAGGAATTAGGCACAAGTTACGGTAGACGAATGTAATGCAAGAAACTTTGAGTGGAGGCGTTTGGTGGTATAGCCCTGTTTGATAAGTTTCTGTAATAATGTTTTGTGACGTGATATGTATACGCCATATGCAGGTACCAGTGGAATACTTACTACTGTCAAGAAAGTGATGGTTTACGATGTCGAAATTGTAATCATCTCTCATTTTCGCAAAGTCGACGTCTTCATTTTTATAGAGGCATAGGTCTAAATCAATCTAGGTAAACGAAGATGGTAAATCAGGGGAATACCATCTAGACGTAACGCTATGAAAACTTCGTGCGAAATGTTCTCCGGTATTCTGCGAGATCCCATGATAAGCCAATCAAGACCATTCCTGACTTTTCTCTCTGACAATGATTGACGTTTACTTCACGGAGATTAACATCTCGCGCGGCACAATCTTTTGATATTTTCTATTCCCTAACAAAGCCAGACTTTTCGGCGGGAGTAAACTCTTTGATCTCCACGGATCTATCTGGAAATGATGCCATATTTGGATACTTTTTCCCGATAATGTTTATATATTAGTCCACGAGCTACCGTGTGTAATTACTGTGGGCATGATTTCAACAAGCTAGCCACCAGATTGGCTAAAAAATATAGTTTCAGACTCGCATGGGATTTATATAGGGCTGAATTCAGATATAATATTCCGTTCCGTGATATTATATCTGAGATTACTGAGATTGAGGTCTAAATATGATGTGCCGTTAGTGCTATCTGTAGTTTCCTTCAAATCCAGTAGAGGTGGATATATACCCTTCACTGCGTCATATACATATATACACTGCGAAAAAAAGTTGTGTTGTTTTTAACACAATTTACAGCTAAAATGTCTTCACCACAAATATTTTGTTTTGGGAATCAACACCACTTTGTGTTAAATCAACATATCTACACAAAATCGTGTTGATTTCAACACAAATTAGTGTTGATTTTAACACAATTTGTGTTATTTTCAACACAATTCAGGTTCTAAAATGGCTTCAACACAATTTTTTCTCAGAGTAGCGACCTGGTGTGATCTGTATGTTGTGCAAATTTGGAGCTAGAAGCCAGAACATCTAACATCAGACTCGCTTGATATAGGTGCTGTCGTCCGGTACCCTTAGATGACTAATTCATTATCCGCCGTGTGTTTTCGCACAACACTATCAGCTTCAAATCCACGAAGAGCTAAAACAAAAATATATAGCTGAGTCGCATATGAGAGAATACATCGATTTATTGAATACGGCCAGTTTCATAATTCGCCTCTGTTGTATCTTGCTTGCCAGCATTATTGATTCAAGTTTGTGGAAATTCAAATATCCCGGTCGGTTGCCTTACAACTTCTTCGAGATCAACTAATTTCTAATGGACAACCTATTCTGCGAAATGGGTTTCTAGAGTCGGGGATTCAGCTGAATAAAGAGCTGGGTTAGAGAGAGCTTTGGTAGCTCTCGATGTGAATCTCGTTTGTCTGACTTATTGCAATCTGTTTTCAAAGACGTATCGATGCTGTCAGAAATCTAGATAGCACAGGTCTGAACACTAACCCTCGTGTAGTACTGATCTAGCTCGGTATCTCAATGCCCTGACGCCCTGGAAAATATCGGGAGCAGAAAACTGACGGCAGACAACTGATGTTTACGTTGTTATGGTTGAAGCGTATGCCCTTTAACCACCAGCAACTCCGAGTGAACCGGAGAACAGCTGTTGCTCGTCCACCATCCATAAAGCATAACGTATCTGATACAGAAGGCTTGGGAGTTCTCTAAAAAAGATAACAGATGATGCACAGGAAAACTAATTACATATTTTGGAATAATTATTAAGAAAATGACAGCTGCACTTTAAAGGATACGGGTAATGGCATACTTTGTTCTCAGGGTTTCCTGCGAATTAAACTATACTCAAACACTTTGGTGTAAAGAGCGTATGTAGGTTATCCGGGAAACCTACTATCCAATAAACCAACTGCGCCAGACCCAGATTGCTGAGCCGTATTTGAGTATATACCCGGCGCTCTATTTAATGCGACCGTGTTTCTTCTCAGCGTCTTTCTGAGTGCAACATCACTGAAAGTATTGCTTTATCCCTGTGTCTCTGGCGTTAAAACATCGTAATAGTTTTTTTTCTGATGTAACATCTAATGTTCAATAATGGAGTACTGTAATTGGACGGAGAATGCGCTGAATACATAACTAGGTTTGGAAGAGTTTTAGTAGCTGTTGGTTTGAAGATCGCTTGTCTGAGTTTATATTGCGGTTTGTTGTCATAGGCGTATCGATGAGGTAAAAAATCTGAGAGAAAATGGACGACGGGTGTCGGCTGATGTTGAAGCTGCTATGGTAGAAACGCATAAGTGGCATAACCATCAACATGCCGGACTGAACCAGTGAACAGCTGTTGCTCGTCCAAAGTCCATGGAGCATAACGCACCTCGTTAAGATGGTGGGAGGTCAGACAGAAAGATAACATATGATGCATGGAAAAAAAGCAAATGAAGTGTTTTTAAAGCTTTAGTATGATCATGACCACTACATGTTCAGGGAGACAGTCTAAAACATTAATGTTCACAGGTTCATCTATACACTCTCATCCCATTGATGACATTGATGAAAGTATCGTTTAGCAAGCATTCATATCCCGCAAGTCTCACGGGTACATGTACGTGGTACGCATTGTACTTGTTGGAATAGTACTTGTTGGAACAAATCAATGCAATGATGTTTCAAAGCGTTGGCTGGTTTGTTACCTCCACAGGAACTAGCATTTTTACTATGCGAAGTTTATGCCATTCTGGAATATTACTATCCAGAGAGTGATGTCGAAATTTCAATTGGCTGTTGTCGCAAACTCGAACGAAGTATTAAACCTTTGTCCCATTGATTTTCTTTAAATTCACAGTAGGTATAGGTGCATATTCTTTCTCACGTGGCTATGAATAGATTATGAAGTCATCTACATAACTTTTATTTAATGTCAAAGAACGAACTTTGCAATGATAATCTTTTAGTCTTTCCAGCTTACAGTCGTTTTTATAAGATAGCAAATAGTTGTCTGCCAAAGGGAAGCACATATATGCTGTTGATATATGGTGTTACTGAATCTCAAATAGATACTGTCCATTAGATTTTCAATGAACTCTTTATAAACAAAGAAATACATCATGTATGATATTCCTTTCATGCAGTAGAACCGGAAGTAATGGTGATATGAATAGTAGTATGGAGTGCAAAGAACGATGGATACGTTTATATATGGCTTTAGTCCTCGGGCAAGTTTTCCTTCGATGTTTTAGGTATCCGCATATACATTCAACAGCTGCGTGATTTCAGTGCTTGGGTAAATTAAGCACAACATTAAAAGGTTGGTGGAGAACGATACCGGCGTACTGTCAAGAGGTCATATGATCCCACTGACTGCATATTTCTAAAAATATCACGTGAATCAAAAGTGATCACTGTGATGATTTATATCCCGGCCACGCTTTTGTTGTTGCGGTTCATGTGAACATCTTGAATTACATGCCCACACGGCCCCTGTAGCGGTATTATATACAAATATTTCAGAGCGATTATGTACATAGTCCTATCAAGTCATCTGTTGGGGAAATGGGGAACTATGTGACCGAAAGATAATAAAAAAACGGTCCAAACAAGGGAATATTTATGGAATACAAGTTCGTATTCAGAACCAATACGTGTGAGGCCCGACGCCGACCAAGAGCTTCATTCTCCTCCATGTATACAAGTTACAAAACTAAAATCACAATGACTTGTACAAAGTACAAGCCTCGGGAACGAAACTTCCACCAGCATAATCTCACCATGTATAGGCGATAAATAAACGCAACATTAAAAGGGTAATGGAAAACGATGCCGGTGTACTGACAAGAAGTCATATGACAGCACAGACAAATATACTGACTGGATATTTCTAAAACCATTACGAAAACTAAAAGTGATCCCTGTGATGATTTGTATCCCAACCACGCTTTAATCGTAGCTGTTCTCTTATTGTAGTCGTTCTTCTGTGTATGGAATTTCAGATACGTAATTTCTATTATTTTTCTGGTGCTGACGGTTAGAGTGAGATGCTTACAACTTTCTCAAAGCTAATATACAAAATTTCTGACAGGAGAATATTTATACATATCAAGCAGTTTTGTTTGCGGTTTTGTACATCGAGTCATCAAAATTTTGAAGTACCTCCAACTACATGCCCGCTTCAGAAAATAAGTTGTTATAAACACTGAACTGTTACAAGCGGCTGAACCCTGATGACGTATCATACTTCTTTCAATCACGTGATAAACTGTGCATCCATTCATCTGCATGACAGGTGATCAGTTATCCAGAAATCTAGCATCGATTATGTTACACGAAACTAATTAAATTGTCAACGCACAAGTCGCAAGTCGTGAATCGTATATGTAACCCGATACACCAAATTAAAGTTTGCCTTTCCGACTGTGTCAGTCCACAGACATCGCGCTGGCAATTTAGTTACATGAGAGAGGTGGCAGGCTAAATGAATTATATAACGATCCCCACCAACCATTTAACTGTCATGGATGATGGGACCTGTATTGCATCAAGGGATAGAAGTGGGATTTCATTGTCATGGATGATTATGGGGCCTACATGTACGTCATCAGGTTTCAGGCCTATTGACCATCTCGTGGAATTTGATTAGGGTCTTGTATTTAACGGTCAGTGAGTTGTTTGAGCTGATCTATCCTCACAGCTCCCGAGCTAACCTATCTAATTCTGCTTGAGCCGGTACTAGGGGCCGTGTGGATACTTCATAGCCTCCACATGAACATCTAATACAATGGAAGCGCGGCTGAGATACTAAGGCTTCGTCCGAGAATCCACCGTATTCGCGGGTCTGAATGTTAGGTGTCGACGAATACTTTCCTTTAGAGTAATATTGTTGCTTTTTAGTCGACAGACGTCGTCAATTGTTCCCACCACTTGCCTATCGCTCCAACATATAGTTCACCGTTTTCCAGCAGTTGGTGTAGATCTATCACAGCATCACTCTTAAATATTTGTATCTAATACCGCTCAAGCCGATGCTAGCGGCCATGTGGTCATGTCATTCAATATGTCCGCATGAACAGCTACAATAAAAGCGTAGCTTAGATGCAATGATCACATGAATCAGATTTGGCTCTTATTATGTGCCTGCGGCATCATATGGCTTATTGTTAGTACCTCGACATCTTTTCCCACCACACTTGTTACGCTGCGTCCACGAGGTTTGCCCCATCTACAAATTATTGTGATTGGAATTTGTGACTGGTAAATGTGGTGGAGAATGAGGGCATTGTCGTCGTCGGTCCTCACAGATATGTGTTCTAAATAAGAACCTTTATCACATTTCAGAGTAAATTGTAGGGTTTTGATTGGTTAATTACCATAGTGCATTATAAGTTATACCAGTGTCTTGCGTTGGTATACAGGCTGATATTTCGTCGAGAAGATAAATATTTTCACGAGCCCGAAGGGCGAGTGAAAATATTTATCTTCGAGACGAAATATCAGCCTGTATACCAACGCAAAACACTGGTATAACGAATTTATCACATTGAAGAGCTATTTTCCTGGTTGGTTTAACATATATCACCAACTCGAAAGAAAAACAGGCATAGAACTGAACGTTGAACAATGTACGGTTTTACAAGACATCGTGAGTCGGACAGGCAAAGTGCTTCGATCTCTTTTCGATCTGTTCCGCGATGAACAATGAACTGGATGAAATACTTAGCTGACATTCTGACGTTCCTGTTTATGTGGCATATAAAGCTTTGGATGATAATTTATTTCTTATCTTCATCCGCAAATACGCAATTTACCTCGCACAATTGTTCCTGTGGCGGAACTCGCCCATACAAACTCGCGCAGACAAATTCGCCTGAAACAGGCTTTGTCTGCAGGTGTTGCACGCGCGTCCCTAACTGCGTTGGTATATGAGCACGCGCGACCTTGACAGCATTGGTATACGAGAATTCTGAATTGGTATACCAACGGTGGATAACGAAGAATTGCAATACGGTCTAATGCACTATGGTAATTAACCAATCAAAACCCTACAATTTACTCTGAAATGTGATAATAGACCGTATTCGTTATTCACCGTTGGTATACCAATTCAGAATTCTCGTATACCAATGCTGTGAAGAACGCGCGTGCCCATATACCAACGCAGTCAAGGACTCGCGTGCAACACCTGCAGGCAAAGCCTGTTTCAGGCGAATTTGTCTGCGCGAGTTTGTATGGGCGAGTTCCGCTACTGGAACAAGTTGTGCGAACAGAGCCAATTCTAACATTGCGGATGGAAGAAACAAATTATCATCAACTTTATGCCACATAACTGGAACGTCAGAATGTCAGCTAAGTATTTCATCCAGTTTATTGTTCATCGCGGAACAGATCGAAAAGAGATCAAAGCTGCCTGTCCGACTCACGATGTCTTACGTTGTCGTTGTTCAACGTTGAGTTTATGCCTGTTTTTCTTTTGAGTTGGTGATATATGTTAAACCAACCAGAAAAATAGCTCTTCAATGTGATAAATTCGTTATACCAGTGTCTTGCGTTGGTATACAGGCTGATATTTCGTCTCGAAGATAAATATTTTCACTCGCCCTCTTGCGTTGGTATACAGGCTGATATTTCGTCTCGACGAAATATCAGCCTGTATACCAACGCAAGACACTGGTATAACTTATAGTATTCTATTGAATATTCTCTCGTTTGGCCCGTTTCTTCTACGTATCGATCACATGGTTTTTATTTTTTCGAAATGACATCACGCTGATATATTTTTTCATCACACTTAAAGTTACGTTTAATACTTGTACTATCCAGTCCGCTTCCGCGTGAGGGCAACTTCAGTTTGATCTATTCCATCATTGACTAGAGCTAACTCGCAGAATCGATAATTTTGTTTAACATCTAAGGAAAAATGGTGCAAATCCTATAATTATGCAAAATTTACGAATGTTGATTACTCCCTCTGTTTCGAGGATCGTACCTTGTCACAGATCGTGTGTACCTCAATTCGAAGACACCCTATTTCTTGCCGGGACGTGCCCTCACAAAAAAGAAGAAATTTTAACTTCATTTCCCGGAATCTGGAACATTTGGAGCACTTTGAGGACTATTCACAATAAATTTGAATACAGCTCCGAAAAAAAGTAAAAAGGAATTAAAAGATTAGAAAACAACTTTTCGAAAGCTTTTGAGTTCAATTTATTTTGAATCTTAATGGCGATATATTTACAGCAGCGTTATAGTGTTTGTTGGAGAGGAACAATAAAAACATCCAAACTGATTGACGATATCGACTTGTTCGTGTTTATGCAATGTAGGTAGCGTACATTCTCGAGCACCGGTATCGGTAATCAGAGGTCAAGGTCACACCCGGACACATGTCATTTGAAACTCCTGCAGGTCGTACGGACAGGCTGAGAACAATAGGGGGGGGGGGGATGGGGTTTGTGTATATGCCTATTATCTTCATTTAATCAGGCTGCATGCTTTCTATGGGAAAGGGTTTAATACTCGCAGAAAGGATTTAATCCCTCCAGCAACGACAAAAGGGGGGGGGGGGGGAGTTACAAAGGCAGTATCCTCCATCTTCCTACTCCACGGCAATACATAGCTCACTGCCAAGGAATGTCGAATTTGATGGCCCAATATGAAAAGTCTTTGGTGTTTGCTCATGGAATCATCGTCCTCATGCCCCAGACTCACAAATACTTCTTTATTTCATATACAATATCAATATACGGACTAATATCCTTTGCCAAACATTTCATCGCCTGGATAGCTTTGGCTCAATGCACGTTACGATATTCAGCTAATGGAATTCAATCATGCTGGAAGTCAATTTGTGCCCTGTTCTCTATATAGATTTTTATATGAGAAAAATTCACAGTCTGCTGAGCAAACTCTATCCATCCGAGCTTGTAGCCTGGGCAAGACTCCATCGCGGATTATGTTCCGAAATAGCATATATATATTAAACAAGGTCCATGGGCCTGCATTCTCTGTTCGAAATAGTAACAAGAAAAAGCGGTTTTATGCTGTATGATGTATGGTGTGCGTGTAGCTGTGTCTATGTGTATGTGTTTCCGGCTGTTGGCAATTATATGAGTGTTACCATAAGATTTATCCCAGTTTTTGTGAGTATGCCTTGTCCTAGATATGCACTAGGATTGACTGAATTCAATAAGATGAAACACATGTTTCCCCTCTTTATGTGAATATAATAATACATAATAATATATAGCAATGTATGTGGATATTGAAACACTCAAAATGTCTTACGGAAGAACTTGATGCGAAAGGACACCTACCGTAAAGAAATATATTCACGTCGGATTTCTGGACTCTCTGTACTATAATCCCTCATCAAGACCTTAGTTCATTAACAGTATTGGCGTTCAAAACTAATCGACGATATCTTATGGTCAGAATACATAGAGCATTGTTTAGCTCTACTACATAGATCGGACATTTCTTTGTTTATAGAGTTGAGCTTGAATGTCTCAGTAATAATATCTACGCGAAACCTAGCAACACAATATATCAACAGCATATAGGTATTCCAATGGGTATTTATTGTGCACCCTTTTGGCTGACCTATATATCTGTTCTCTTTTGAATATGACTATATGCAGACGCTTTCATAAACCGATAATTTCAAAGCCCGTTCCTTCAATTTCAACAAACGATATTTAGACGATCTTGTCGTTGTGGATAATCGCTATATAAATGCCGCGGTGAAGGATATATATCCACCTTCACTGGATTGAACTACAGATAGCCATAATGGCATATCTTATTTAGAACTATATCTCTTTAAAATGAAGCGGTCCTTCTCTCTCGCAGGTTCTACGACAAGAGAGATAACTACAATTTAGATATCGTAAACTACCCATTTCTGGAGAGTAATATTCCAGTGAGACCTGCATATGGCGTATACATATCTCGTCTAGTAGTATTTGCTAGATCTTGTACCAACAAGCGCCTTCACTCAAAGTTTCTCAAAGTTGGCGATTCATATCGCATGATTATAGCAGAATACGAACGTAACGTGCAATATCTATGGCGTTACGTTTCGTAACTTGTGTTAAATTCGCTTAACCGGGGCTAGGGACCGTATGAACCCATGTATTTCAAGATAGTGATGGTGTTCATATGAACAGACACAATCAAAGCGATACATCATATTTAAGATTACGACTTTACAACGAAAATCACATGGATTAAGAATACTGATCAGCGATACGGATTTGATATTTTTGGAACATTATGATGTCTTAACGGCAACATTGAGAACTGTTGACCGTTTCTCTCTTGCAGGAAACTAGCCTATTTTAATGTATACTATGATTTGCTTTTTGAATTTGGTGCTAATGCTGTTATATGTCTTTGGATTATGGAGGCGGAATTTTTTTGATAGACGACGGCTGAATATTGATGACGGACTAGACGATTGTATTTATTCATTATGACTTTTTTTTTGCTGGCAACACAATGAGATCAATACATCTTACCAGGAGAACCGCTACACGAAAATGTATAGAGATTTCTACTATTTCACCGATGATAAAGCTTACTTCGGCATCTCTGTGATAACGAACTTAATCACGTTCCAAGAACGAAATTCCACAAGAGGAAGCTCTCAAGGTTGCGTAAACGAATAACAACAATTAAAACTTTGCCGTCGCGTAAAGAACTGTTTTTCTTGAATTTCTTCAAATTATTTACTAGCGATACAGCTGGTTATTGGCAGTCATGTTTCTCCACTTGTCAAACGAAGTGGCATCCCTCACTCAGTTATCAATTGCGAGAGAGGATTTGGTGCATTGGGTTAGAGCTTCATGCTTGTTTGGCCATGAGACCGAGTTCATTGTCGACCTATGCTCGAATCTCATCGAACCTCATTTTTGCTACTCATCGACCACAGTGTTACCATTCATCTGTCAAACCATCAATGCCACATTTTAACTGACAGAAAGCACCACTATATATCATCTGTGGCTTTTCTCAACATTTTAAGGCCACATCATAGGATAATATCTTGGCTGCATCAGGTTATAGGCTGGCATTAGTTTATCTACCAAACAGGCATGGAAGCTTACAGCAGCAACGTCACCCCAAAAACCCGCAGAAAGGTCGAAGGTCTCACTTAACTAAAGAAACACGTCCTCACAACCGGCAATCCAACATGCTATTGGGATTGCTTTGTTTCAACCTATATTTTGATCAGTCTATCACTTTTATCTAGTTTTTGTTACATATTACTGGTTATAATGTGCTGAACGAAGGTATGAAGTAGAGCACACCAGGTTTTGATCGATAATGATATTTTTTTCAGATCGTTGCACTTGATTTCGATCTTGTACGCATAGTAACGCCTCGGGGCGTTCAAGAGTAATTAGGTCTTCAGGTTTCCGGATTCGAGAACCTTGAGTTGGTGAACGGGTGGTTTACCTATAACATGCTGCAACCAAGATATGTGTGTTTCGTGATACAATCATAGATACCAACAATTACGATTTCCATGTTGAATAGGGCGATTTCTATAATACATGATTAACAATGGAGAACACCACAATTATTGCAATTGCGACCAACAAATGGATAATCGTTGCAAGCGATACAATGTATTATTTGCAGTAAATAAGTTTAATTTTGTGTCCTAGTGTAATATTATCGATGAATCATAATATTCATTCCTTTATCATAAGTTCAGCTTTTAGCTAGATTCATAAATTTGTTGGACTATTTTTCACATTTGGCTTATCACTGGAAACGTCAAATCATTTATCTGAGAGACGTGGACATGAGAAAGGCAATATAGTTGATTACTCAAGTAAACACGGGCTGATTACATGAATGTCGCATTCTTCCCCTGTGATAATGGCTGAGTATTTTAGAAGTATACAAGCGCTATTTTGGCACGCATTAGCACTATTGGTGGTATGGAATATTCGTCAGGCCACCCAGCCCCTGGCAGAAATTCAAATATATAATTTATCCCGTCCATGCAAGAGTCGAAATATATTAACCGCTACCACAGGTGCAAGTACTGTAGACTAGGGAGAAGATGTGAATCTCGTCAAGGTAACCAACCAGTACTACTTGGTGAAGAATACTCTAACAATCATAGGGAAGAACATGTGACGCTCTGATTTCAATGGAGACCATCTAAATTCTGCGGGATAGTTTTTTTCCCAGGGAAGGAATTGGTGTTAACTAGATGTAATACATCAGGAACTGGGAGAGAAGGTGACAGTTAGAAAAGAAGAACACATCTGATTGATGCAACACACACATACACACACACAGACGTGCGAAAGGTGTCAAGCGGGGACACGCGTACAAACCCCCCCAAATGGGGACTTTGTTAATAAGGTACCAAGAGATAAATGAACCTCAGATTTCAATAAAGGCAATCATAGAGACGCCCACTGGACCTTTGGATCCATCAAATTCTGAAATTTGCCAAAAGTGTTCAAGCTAGTCAAAGTGGGGACGCACACATTTCACACTCGCCGTGAAAGATGCTGCTAAAATGGGGACGCACTCCCGTCAAGTGTAGACTATCCAAGTGGGGACAAATGTTTAAAACCAACCAAATGGGGACATCATCAATACATTTATTATTGCAAATGATATGTAGGCTAAATAGGGACATGTCAAGTGAACATATAACCAATTCTATCACACTTTGATGTTTTATTACTACATGTAACGTTAAACACGTTTCATGGACGTCGCTGGACGCAGCCAGTTTCCGTCTTTCGTTGACAATGACTCCGTACCGGGAACAGTAATTGGGGAAAACTTGAACAGTTACGAGAAAGCCGTTAATTTGACATACTACAGCGTAGACAGGGGCTTAGCGATACTGGTATTCGTAAACAAACAAGGTGAATAATTTGCCTCACCGGAAGTGCGCGCGTCTGTCTTGAAATACGCGCGAGTGTTCCTTTCACGGGGAGCGTAGGAACTTAGCTGTTTTCTAAGCAAGCGCGGCAGGGATGGCATTTAGGTGTCTAGGATTAAAGACCCTAAAACGAGGGAATATTCGATGCCGCCGTTTACGTGGAATGTTCCCAGATGAAGTAAAAATGGACTGTGCAAAGAAGGTAGGGATTCGTTTACTAATTGAAAAACAATACCCAGTCGACTAAAATTGCGCGCCAAAATACGTAAGTGAACTGACATCTCTGCAACTGCATCTCGTTGTTATTTCACGCGATTTGTGGATACTAGGCTGAAGTTTCTGGTACAGGTCAGCAATTTTGATTGAGGAAATATATATATGTATTTGGAATTGACAGTAAGAATGCATTCGCATTGTTGTAGACAGGCATACAATTTCCGCCCCAAATTAGCATGCTGTTTGAAGTATGTTGTTGTACACGACGAAATCAGTATTGAGCGACATATATTCAGAGCCCAGATAGAGCGGGACTCAAATAGAATACAATAGACGTTCAACCGTTTAACTTTTTTGCAATTGT